>MBAC02000964.1:0-55361 GCA_001712635.2 Nothophytophthora sp. Chile5
ACAGAACCAAAGGTGCAAAGCACTTGGCTTGAGTATAAGCTAGCGACGTCGGAAGAGACTCCGTCGCTTTGAGCTTATTAAGCAAGGAACTTCCTCTGCACATTGTGCGTGTGACGGCCCCGTCACATGTGGTGTCTGCTGTGTATAGACGATTTCCGGTTTTTCTGTGCGGTTGAGTTCTGGTGTGGGATTTGTAGCACTAACACCATTGGCATGCATGTGATTCCGCTTCATGTGCGCAGCGCTATTCATGCAGCTGCACATTCAATCGCACACTTCGTCTTCCATGTCGTCACGCATTCTACTTCCGGCGCTACAACAAGAACGAGACAGTGATTCCATCGTTTTCGTTCTTCGCGCAGCGCTGGGCACTGCGATATCCAGCCAATGACATTAGCTGCGGTGACGTGAGCAAGGGAGGTGTTGGTGTGACGAATGTGACACGAGTGCGCTGCGACTACACAGCGATGAGCTCAAAGAGCATGTACTCCGAGTCACGTGCAATACTGGAGAAGATCGCAGACGTCATGTCCGTTCAGACAACACCGACCTACAAAGCTGCATTTGCGTGGCTCAAGGACTTCCACGACAATCTCAAGCATGGCAACGTACCTGCTTGCATGCCTCCTGCAGAAGATGCCGGGGCGTCGCAGTTCACGATCGCCACTCCACCACACATGCCATCAACTTCAGTATCGCCTGCCCCTGACGTCTCAACGACTTCGGTGACTGTGACGCCCGTCACCCCAGGCAGCGAAGACGTATCAATGTCCCCGGTTGAAGAAGAATATGAAGACAAGGCATCTGTAGCTGCTCCAATGCAAGCGTGGACACCCCCGTCCACTGGTGATACAGCACCAGACACCGCAATGGCGCCAACCACTAAGGGCCAACCAGCTACTAAATCAGCCTCAAGCTCAACTGGACCAGCCATGGAGGAAACCCCTGGCACTAAGATTTCTACAAAACCAGCGGTTGCCTGGCCAGGTTCGACTGCTGCGACCGCATTCTCCTTTGCATCTCCGCGCAGGCAATGACCAAGCAGAAAGGGTCTACGAAGTCAAAACCGCGTGAAGAATCTGCGCAAGGCTCGTGATCTGGCACGGCAGATCCGTCAGGGAAAAACTCATCGAGTGGTGGAAGTGAACGACGTGGAAGCTCTGCTCGATGGCCCCTACAGCATGGACACCGCGAAGGACGTGCTGGCCAAATTCAACCCACCTGTAGTTTCTCCAACGCAGGCCGAGGACGTGCGAAACTTCAACGTTGGCCAGCAGTTGCCCCAGTTCAAAGCCATGCTCCCGCTTGACACGGTGCAAAGTGCAACGCGAGCTATTCACGACAAGAATTCCGCCCATGATCTACTTGCGTATTGGCCAGACTTTGGTTACGCTACGTTGGAGTACCTTGAGCTCATGGAACGCATCATCAACGCCAAGAACCAACTGCGTGATGCAGCCCTCACTCTCGTTTGGATTGATCGTGTCGAGTGGTGCGCGAGCGACGTCAGCACTCCTTTTGACGACGCGCGCTGGTTGACAAAGGTACGTGTTCTTGGTGCTACATTTGGTATACCGGAAAACAACCAGAACTATACCGGATGCATTTCACGCATCGCTAATGTGCGTTGTGCTTGTGTTTATTAATGCAGGCCGAACACAAGGGTGTCATCATGGACATGAACCTCAGCACTACTCTTGTTTCCGCAAATGCGACACCCGGCTCGCTGCTGCTGCACTTCCGAGAACGACTATGGCTGAATACTACTTGTATGGTGGCTGGGATGCAGTTCATGAAGGAAGTCTACGTCAGATCGAAAGTCGGCATCGTCAACCCATCATACCACGCCTACTCCAGTTTGGCGAAGAAGCGAGAGGTGGCTGCAGGCTATGGTGCAGCGGATCCTAACAACGAGTGTGTCATTGGTGTGTTGAACCTCAGTGAAGTGCACTGGGTCGCGTTTCATCTGGACAAGACAACTCAAGTGTGCAAGCTCATCGACCCGCAGCAGTCGTCCATCACATTCACCACACTGAAGAAGAGCATCCAGTTCACCGTCGAGCCAATGCTGAGTATGCAGAGCGAAATCGAGTACGAGGAGGTGCGGTGGTGCAACCAGCAGGATGCAAATTCCTGTGGTGTGTGGTGTCTCGTGGTCCTGGAACTGTTGCTGTCGAAGAACGAATGGGATGATTCCCTCTACAAGCTCCTGCCTTTCCTGAGAATGCGCTACCTCAACAAGTGCGCCAACCTCTTACGCCATGTGTCGATCAATGACGATGACGAATGATCGTGAGTTGCTGGAGTCCTGTACGAGTGAAGTTGGATCGGTGAAGTTGAAGTAGTGAACCAGCGAAGCTGTCGGTGCAGCGCGTGAAACCTGCGATGATCACGACGCACATCTAGGATTCTACATTTCCCATGCATTTCCGTGCGTATGGCACCTTAACTTCAATATATGTTTTCTTTGCTACACCCACAGCTTTGGTGTTGTAATGCACCGCACCACCATTGCTCATTTGATTGCAAGTCACATGCGCATTAAGAGGCGCGCCTTTTCGATCTGTTTTGATTCATTCTTACCACTACATTTGATCCACCGGAAAATCTACACTCACGATACCGGAAATGATGCTGTGGAAAAATACACAAGTCCTCAAATTGTCTACATTTAGAGAATTCGAATACTCGAAGATTTCCAAGCTCAATAGCTTCGTAACCTATACCGTTTACAACGCTTAACATTTAAATGACAGGGTAAACATACCAAAACATATGTTTCACGATGGACATAAACAATCCAGTTTTGGACACTTACCTTTTTATTCCTAATACAAGAACTTACGGTACTATAATTTTCTGGTGGCAGTAACAAGCGCCTCCAGTATAGACCCAGAAATGGCCCCCCAAAAGACACCAAAAGATGAAGTTGCCAATGAGTAACAGTGCTGACTGCTTATGTTGTCAAGAGCCAAAGTGAGCACCTTGTAAAAGCTGCGCTCAGATCCTTGTTTTCATCCGTCACTCGTCTGCGCGTAAGTCGCTTGGGTCCTGCCTCCGTCGCTTTTCGACTTCTCCCCGGTAGAACAAGAGGGTTTGAATGGCGTCTCGCCCACGGGTATCCGACAGTGACGACGGTCGTGGATGTCTCTGCGAGGTGTCCGCTTGCGCAGATCCCCCATCTTTGCAAGCACCCACTCCTCGAGGTCCTCTTTCTCGGACATGGTCGGAGTTCGACATCGCCCCCTTCGAGCGGGACGAGATGGTGCCTTTGGCCAGCCGATCGAGCAGTTGGCTCGCGTCGGACGCGGCTACGCATACGGGAGCTGGCGGCTGGTACGTCCGACATAGAAGCTGATGTCGCAACGGCTTGGCCGGGGGTGGAGGCAGTTGGGTAGATGCGTTCCAACCCTGCGGAGTCTTCTCATCTTTAGCGGATTTGCGCATCACAACTGACTGGGAAAGACGGTGTTTTGCCGTAGCTACCGCTTTCTTGGTCGCAGGCGGGGGTTCTCCGACCGTCGGGCTCGTGGGGCGGCGGTCCTCACTACTCCGGCTTCTCGACAACTGAAGCGGTCGGAGTGGCAGCTGTCGGCTTCGCTGAGTGGCCAATATCGCCTCATACCGACGAGTCGACCGAGCCTTGCCTTCCTCGGACTCGAAGAACTTGAGCAGGTCCGCCAGGTCAGGAGGCGCCGGGAAGTCACGCGAGGGCATGACGCCCTGCAAGTTTGTGGACACGCTCTTCGATCCACTTTGCGACAGGTTTCTTGATCCCGAAAATACCCCGCTTCAGTCAGAGCCGAGTAACTGATCGGTCGAGGGTGCTTATGCGCCGGACAAAATTAGCTTGGCCAGCTTGTCGCCTTATCATCTCCAAACTGGAAGGTCGCGATAGTCAAGGGAGGCGTTCGTGAGGCCATCTTCTGGCGGATGGATCGACTGGACGATATCAACGAGGAGTGTCAGTCAGATTTCCGGCCCAGCGCAATCCTCGGGCAGATAACTGGCCGCGTATAGAGAGCGATCGACTGAATATGGCGGCCACTGCCTCCGATCTGACGAGCGCAGCGGACATTTCTGAGGGCAGTGAGAACTGGGCGGAAGCAGACCGTGCCGTATTCGCGCAATCCGCCCTGTTGCGCCGCCTGCCGTCGGCCAATGGCCGCAAGGGTTCGCTCGCGCTGCTGTCCTCGTGCTTGTCGTCGGCCTCGTCGACTCCCCTGCTACCAGCCTCGTCGCCGTTGCGACGTCCTGCCACTGCGGCTGCCGCCACACATAGTCGTGTGCACCAGGCTTTGCGCTACAACGCGAATGAGTTCGAGTTCTCCAGCAAGGAATCGACGGTGGAGGGGCTCTGCTACTCTTCGCGTTTTCCGATCAAAGAGTTTGCTGCCAAAGGCGGCAATCAGCACCCGAACCACCTCGCGTCCTCGCCTTCAATTCGTCAACGAAAACATAACTCGTTCCTTGAAGACACAGAGCAGCAAGACTCTACGGCAGATGAGCAGTCTCATGTACCAAGCGAAGACCTGTCGACTATGGATGTCCAGGCACGGAAGAAGGAGATGCGACGGCAGCTCCTTGAGCAGCGTGCCCGCGCCGCCGCAAACCCAACGATCGTGACGAGTGGCATGGAGGATGTAGCGAAGACCGCTCCAGTGATTGACGGCGCGACGTCGATCCTACGTAAGCGCCGCTGCGCCAAGACCTTTGAAGACATGATCGCAGTGCGGCTGAAACTACAAGATGTCGCCGTCACTCCAACGACCAGTGCAAAAGCTGGTCTTGACCGCCGTAAGGCTCTCAGTGGAGCGGACGAAGGTGCGTTGAGGACACAGTCCGTGGGACTCGACAATGGCATGGAGAAGCTGCTGGAGCATGGTATCATCCCGTCTGTTCTGGCGCTTAGTAGCAGCTCGGACGGAGCTACACAAGCACATTGTTGTCGCGCATTGTACTACCTCTCCCGCGTGCGTGCAGCACGAAAGTCCATGATCACAAACGGCGTGGTAGCCAGTCTGAAGCAGCTCTCAAGGATCACGGCGCCAGCGCCACGGCAAGACCTAGCGGCTACGCTGTGCCATCTGTCCGAGGAAGACGGCGTCGTGGAGGTGCTCTTCTTCGAGGGAATCGACCGTTGCCTGGTACGACTCATGGCGTCGCCGAGTCGCGAGACTACACGAATCTGCTCGGCCACAGTGTTCAATCTTTCAGCAGATGCGCGGCACATCAAACATTTCAGCGAAGGCTTCACGCAGCTTTTGATCGCTTCAACGAAGGCCAACGCCGGCAGTGGCGGCAGCGGTCTCCTGAGCCCTACAACTTCCACCGAGCTGACATCTTCGGGGGCCTATCTGATCAAGGCTGTGTACAACGCATCATTGCTACCCACATTCCACGGCGCACTATTGGGGGACAACGTGCCTCCCTTCCTGGCAGCACAGCTACCCACAGTGCCTGCAGTCATTCAAGGCTGGGCACTACGAGCCTTCGTCTCTCTCTGCGAGGTGCGCGCCAACCGCCTGAACCTGCTTTCGCCGTCGTTCTTACAGTTGCTAGAGCCCATGCTGCTCTCCCCGAACGAAGAGATCCAGGAGATCACGCTCTTAGTGTTGCTGCTGCTGTCTACGGATGAGGGAAGCCGTATCAAGATCTGCAATTGGCTGCCAATCGGCTCACTCGTGCAGACAGGGAGTCAGCATGTCGACAGTGCGGTCGTTGCACCTACCACTTCTGTCGGCGAGGTTAGCAATACTGGAACGCAGCGCCAGTCAACTCAACCAGGAAGCTGCCCTGCAAAAGACGACCACCTAGTCTATTTGCACTCGTGCATCCTACGCAACCTGTGCGGCAGTGTGTTGACGCACCATGAACTCATTCATGAGGGAGCGGTGCCCGTGCTACTGAAAATGAGCCGCATGCCCGATCCGGCAGTCAAAGCCAACGCCATCGTGGCCTTCTGCTCGCTTATCGCGAGCTCTACGGAAGAGGTGGCCGCCCACGTCCCGGAGCTCTCGGAGCGGCTGCTGGCGCTGACTCGGACGTCCAGCATACCGGACTGCGTCTTTGCCATAGGGGCGCTCTACAATATTTGCTGCAGCGATGACTGCATCCCTCTCGTCTCCGACTCGAAGGCGCTACTGGATCGATTGGTACAACTCGCCGCCGCGCCACCGCACAAGAAGGTAGCCGAGTTGGTCGCCGCCATCGTCTACAGACTGGCCGAGTTCGCTGGTTGCGTATCGAGACTACTGCAACGCGGGTTCGTCTCGGAGTTGGTGAGGCTCATCCGCCAATACCCGAGCTGCCGCGCCTTTGCGCTGAACGCGCTCTTCTTATTGGCGAAGAACGGCGGCGAGGATTTCCCGCACGGCGGAGACGAGATGGCGCAGCTCGTACTGGCGCTTCTCAGCGACGGCAGCGAGTTTGAGACGGCAGTCGACGCGGCGATCCATGCGAACGCGCCGGCGCAATTGTCGAAGCGTCATATCAACCTCGATGTGGTTCACGGAGACCCAGCAACGCTACGCAGTGGCGTCACGCTGCTTGCGCACCTCGCGCATCACCCGAAGAACCGTGGAGCGCTCGTGCGCAACGGCGCCGTGTTCCGCTTTCTGAAGCGACTCAATCGATTGCAACCCCAGTCGAAGTCCAAACACAACGTGAGTGGTGTCGTCAATGAAGAGGACGACGAGGATGAGGGCGTATCCCCGCAGGACAACGAAGACGACACGATCCTGACCAACTGCGCATTCGTATACTACTCCCTGACAGCCACTCAAGAAGGCTGCGAGTTTCTCGTGAAGGAACGCGGCGTGGAAGATCTCATCCATCTCGCGCGTACTCGAACGAGTCCGACTGAATCTCAGGTCAAGATTAACAGCGAAAGCGGAGGTACGTATACGGTCAAGGAGCTGTGTACACTTGCTTTGTGCCGCCTGTCGTCGTTCGTGGGTCTGGAGGCGCGGCTTATCGAGCAGGGTGCCATCCAGGGCATCATGGTGCTGGCCCTCGTGGCGACCGACAACGTGACCATCAAGGCGCTTTGTATCAAGATTCTGGCCAATTGCCTTGTCAACGTCACACCTACCTGTCTGCAGTCGCTTGTGGGCCACGGGATCATCTGGGCGCTGGTTTCGCTGTGCACCGTCGAGTATCCGGAAACCAGTTATGCCTGTGTGGTTTCGCTCTGCAATCTGTCGGCACAGCCCAGCAAAGTACCCAAGTTCCTCGAAGCCGGCGCACCCCGTGCTCTTATCCACTTGTTGCAACGCAGCGGCGGCGCCGACGCTGATGAAGACGCGGCGATTGTGTTGGCGACGGTCAAGACCATCGCGAACCTCGTGGCGAGCGAGAAACTCTGCCAGGTTTTCCTCAATGAAGGGCTCGAGAAACATCTGAGCATGCACTTTTCGTCGCCGGACAGTAGCGACGAGCTCCGGCAGCTCGCTGCGATGGTGTTGCTGCGCGTCACGAGCACCAATGACGCGTTGATTTCGGCCGAGCGGCTGAAGGTCAGTGTACTGCTGTGGATGGAGCAGATCATCAGCATGAAGGACCAGGACCTCGTGCGCAACTGCATGCTCACGGTGCACGACCTCACGAGCAACACGTCGCTGGACATGGCGGATTTGGACGTGCTGCACGTGCTGCGGATCCTGGTGCAAGTGCTTCAACGACACCACGCGCACAACACGCAGATCGTCACACTCTGTCTCTCCGTGCTTTACAACCTCTCTTGCCAGCTGTCGGTATTGGCGATGATCATGCAGTCGGAGATCATGCCGTTCTTGCGGCAGCTGGTGCCATCGCTTGAGACCGTACAACGACGCAACAGTAACAGAAGCGGCTCAACAGTCTTGCTCACCCCTGGGGCACCAACACCTAGGACCTTCACGTCGCACGTCAACATCAAATTGTGCTGCCTCGTGCTGCACAATCTGAGTTGCTGCCGCTCCGACGTTCAGAGCCAAGACGTCCTCTCAAGCCTCGTAACCTGCCACGCGGTCGCAACCCTGCACGACATCTACTTCGGACCATTCGACGGCCTCAAAGAGATAGCGGTGGCTGCGATTTGCAACATCACAGTGGGCAAAGTGAACTCCACGCGTGTCCTGGAGGATCACGCTGGCACCGTGCTGCTGCATTTCATCCGCAGCGACCACTTTGCGGCCAAGCACTACCTCTTGATGTCGGCAGCCCTGCGTAAGCTCACCAATGCTCCGGGAAACCAAACCCGACTGCTCGCTGCGAGGACTGCCAGCGCCATGGTCTTCATGTTGACGTTGCCCGAGATGGACAACGATGCCAGTACAAACCTTTTGGTCGCCCTGCACCTCCTCTCGAACTGCAAGACGCACTTGCCTCGGCTACTGAGCGACGGCGTGCTGCCTTGTGTGGTTCAAATCGCTGACAAGCTCACAGCGACCCCTGAGATGCGGAGCTGCTGCTTCGAGATCACCTCGAACCTCTGCAGCGTTGACTTCCAGAACTACGTGAAGGATCACCCCGACATCAATGTCATCGCCACGCTCACTAAAATGTCGGAGAACCACTCCCACCATCCGCATCCCAGCCACCACCAGCACCAGGTTCAGTCACCGCATCCCTCAACGGCGACGTCTCTGGCCTCCTATTGTGCGCGAGGTGAAGGCGGTTTGCTGCCACTACCGGAACTCCACACAACGTTGATGAAAAGCCCCGTCTCCACGATGGGCGCAGCCAAAAAGAACTTGGAGTTGAAGGCCACGTACACGGTGCCGGCGAGGAAATGGAGTCCACAGGCCCAGCCGAAGCCCAAAGACCCGCCACCGCTAGTGTGTGAGGAGATCCCTCTCACGGACAACGGGCAGTGCGTGTCCCCAGTGGTGAAGCAGCGCATCGGCTGCTTCACAGTGCTGCCGAAGGAGGCACTTGTGCGGGACGAAGGAAACGACGCCGTGGTGTCTGCTCCGGTCTCCGGCCTGCCGACCAGATCCACACAAGCTCGACACAGTAGCGAGCTAGACGTCGGTAGCGCTGGCATGCTAAACACCCTGCGAGCTCTGAATTTCCGCTCCAGAGCCGACTCGGTCGTCGCTGGCAGCGGGCGTAAGCTCCAACACGCGAAAGGAGGCCGACATTTGTCCGAGCGTCACAATCTGATTGCTGAGAGAGGGACAGCCTCATTCACCACCAAAAGCTGACTTTTTGAGACCAAATGTGAAAAGCACTGATCGACCTGCGCGTTACTTGCCCCAATGCGACAGGCTCGAGGACAACACCTGGATTTCCACTCTGCTTGCGTGTGTGGTTTTGTTGTTGTGTGGTGTAGTCGAATACTTCGCGTAAGTATTCCAATATATAGATTTGCTGACCAAGCGATTGAACTCGTCTCGGTGATCGTCGCTTTCGCTATTGACGTTACTTCAACTTCAACCTGATCTTCAAAATAATTCATCTATTAGATTATTTTTGTTAAAATAATTTTTCTGCTGATAAAAAATGCACCCAGCCCCTTTGCTCTCCTAATTGGGGCGTTCTGTCGAGAGTTTAGCCCATCAGAAACGATAGCGCGATCGAGGCGACTGCCGCGCTCACCGCCATCGTCATCGTGGAGGCCCCCGAGGTGGTGGTGGTTGCCGATGTCGGCGTCGGTGCTGGCGTCGATGCCGGCGTCGATGTCGATGTGTTGCCTGTCTCCTCTGGGGTCGTAGTGGCTACCACGGCAACCTCAAGTATGGGGAACGTGAAGTTCGACGGGCGCGCGATGCAACCGGCGCCTGCTGCGTTGCACTTAGTGCAAAGTTGGCCATACAGCTCACGCTTGCAGCCATACTGGGCTTCAGCGCACTCCTTGATGTTGAGGTAGCACGGCGGGTTGGCCGCTGTGAGTTCCGCCACTGTCGGAAGCTGCTGCATGTGGCCGACCACAGCAGCGGTGATCTGAGACGACGCGCTGGTATTGAGCAGGTTAGCGTAGGCAGAAAGCAGCTTCCCCGCCCGAGCGGCGTTGGCCGTGGCGTTCTGCGGGTTCTTCCAGAACGGGATGCTCTGGTTCCACACACCGGCCTCCGTAGCATTGAACTCGACCCCACCGGCCTGGCAGAACTCGGTGAAGTTGGAGTACTTGGCTCCAGTCGCAGTGTTGGTCATGTTGGTGATGCCCACGACGTCATCAATCGGGACGTAGCCGAGAATGCGGTAGTTGTAGGTGCACGTGATGCCATCCGGGAGCTTGTTCATATCGCAAAGACCCTGGCGTGTGCTGGCGCGGCACGTCTCGGTCTTGTTGTTGCCCCATTTCTCGAGAGGGCAACTGTTCGGGAGCGAGTACCACCAGCAGTTCGGGTACGGAGCGCGTGGGTCGGTTTCCTTGGACTCGCCGCCGATGAACGGACCGATCTCCGCCACAGTGCTGTTGCCATTCAAGGACATGCACTCCTTGGAGAAGTTCGCCGTCCCCGAGAGCGGCGTGCATTGGCCGCCGTCCATGGGCAACATGGGACCGTACTCGGACTCGTATTTCGCCACAGTCTCGTTGGTTTGCGCGAATACGATGTCGTAGAAGACGACGTACTTCATTCCGTTCTTGCGCGTGCACTGTGTGGCATTGCGCGTGTTGTAGTTGATGCCTTCAGCTTGCACATACATGAGTGCACCCTCCACAGACGCCGTGTTGACCGTGTCCAGAGCACCGCGGAACTGCCCCTCTGCTGTACTGTAGTACTTGGAGCCGAAGGCTGCAGTCGTTTCGTTCCACAGCGGCATATCGCTTTGCACGCGGGCGTGAACCACGCGCACGGGCTTCGTGTGGTACGCATCGGAGTTGGGGATTTCCGTCAGCGAGTCGACGAAGCTCGTGCTGGCCGCGGTAGACACGGTCAATGCTGACACGATAATGGGGGCGTAAATTCTCATCCTCAAGTGTTCGCTGTTGACTTGGCTCCTTGAGGCTGCTTGGGAGTGCCCCTTGGCTTTGGTGGTGGCTTGACGGCTTGGAGACTATTTGACGAATGAGCCACACTTCAGCGCGCGGCTTGATTGTTGGGACAACACGCTGGTGCAGGTCGCGTCGACACCAAAATGGCGCGGGGTAAGATACGAGGATGAAGAATGTGAATGCGCATCCTGGCCAAGAAAAGATCAGAGGTTGAAGGTGAGGAAGCCTGCCAATCAAGGTCACATCCTTGCGCCTGGTTTCTAATTTAGCTCCGTGCGACTATGAGCAAACCTCCACACCACGATCCGCCAGATGCAAATAGCTTTTCTTTTCAACGAGCAACACGAAAGTGCCTCCCATTTGCTTTGCTTGTTGTGCGGCTTTGGTGCTCACACGCAAAGCCTAATCGTAGTAGACAACGAGCTTCCTTACTGCATGTGATACACTGCCGTGGAAACCACACCGCGAAGTTTCCTAAATGGAAAGTCGCAACTCGCAGAGTTAGTTGTCGTGCAGCAACGGAGTCTATGGCCACCAAGATGCGTATGCAAATGCGCTCTGGCAAGATCAGACAGTTCACCGCTATCATTTCCGCTGCCAACAAGCGATAACATATGAAGCAGAAGCTCAAGGATCAGATTTCTTTGCAAGACGGCCAGCACCTACATCAACACCGAATAAGTTGGGGGGGGGGGCAGCGTGGCAGGTGGAGATGAACACGGCAAATGACCTGCACGGAAAGCGCTACACCCGTGCTGCTCGGTTCGAATCACCGGCCCGACTCAGGCACACCCGGCGCCCCAGAACAAACGCCAGCACAATAATTGATCGGTATCCGGATGGTGTCTCCTGCACATGTATCCATTCATACCTTGTGTTCTTATCCCCACTAAACCACCCATTTGGCGTCGCCTTCTTGGCGAGGAAGGAGAATGCTGCAATGCTTTTAACGGTATGTGAGTTTGAGTAATTCCCGTCTTTCTCCTGATTTTCTTGCCACCTTGACTATCCGTTAGCTGAAAGACTGCTGCTCGTCTCATTCTCCAAAACTCTTCCAAGCCAACAAAGCACCCAAAGCGACTCTCAAGCAGCCCCCTCGGCTCGTCCAGGCCCCCGAAAGCCCCGGTTTCCTCAGCTCGATTTTCAAGGCACTCGCGCCAACAAAAGCTCCGAACCATGAAGATCTATGTCGCAATCGCCGTGTCGATGCTGGCTTTGCCTGCGGCGGCAGCCTTTCCGAGGCCTGAAGCAGGTCGGGAGGTGGCATTGACGGCTGAACTGGGTGTCACGGAGCGCCCGAGCTTGTCTGGGGGCCGTGCGCTTGCTGCAACCTCCACCAGTTTCGTCGACACGCTGAAGAAGATCCCCAACTCCGACAAGTACCACACGAAGCCCGTGCGTGTGATCCAAGCCCGCGTGCAAAGCGATATGCCGCTCTGGAACGCGACGACCAAAACCTTTGGCTCCAAGTACTACAGTACAGCCCAGGACCAGTTCCGTGGTGCTCTGGACACGGTCAACACGGCATCTGTGGAGGGTGCACTCATGTATGTGCAAGCTGAAGGCATCAACTACAACACACGCAGTGACGAAGACCGATGCTGGCGCAAGAACGGGATGCAGTACGTCGTCTTCTACGACATCGTATTCGCGCAAACCAACGAGACTATGGCCGAGTACGGCTCCGAGTACGGTCCTATGTTGCCCATGGACGGCGGCCAATGCACGCCGCTCTCGGGGACGGCGGACTTCTCCAAGGAGTGCATGTCCTTGAATGGCAACAGCACTGTGGCGGAGATCGGTCCGTTCATCGGCGGCGAGTCC
This sequence comes from Nothophytophthora sp. Chile5, assembly GCA_001712635.2. Lineage (NCBI taxonomy): Eukaryota > Oomycota > Peronosporomycetes > Peronosporales > Peronosporaceae > Nothophytophthora > Nothophytophthora sp. Chile5. Next base: position 12,749 of record MBAC02000964.1, read on the forward strand.
AAGGAAACCGACCCACGCGCTCCGTACCCGAACTGCTGGTGGTACTCGCTCCCGAACAGTTGCCCTCTCGAGAAATGGGGCAACAACAAGACCGAGACGTGCCGCGCCAGCACACGCCAGGGTCTTTGCGATATGAACAAGCTCCCGGATGGCATCACGTGCACCTACAACTACCGCATTCTCGGCTACGTCCCGATTGATGACGTCGTGGGCATCACCAACATGACCAACAAGGCGACTGGAGCCAAGTACTCCAACTTCACCGAGTTCTGCCAGGCCGGTGGGGTCGAGTTCGAAGCCACGGAGGCCGGTGTGTGGAACCAGAGCATCCCGTTCTGGAAGAACCCGCAGAACGCCACGGCCAACGCCGCCCGGACAGACAAGCTGCTCTCCGCCTACGCCAACCTGCTGAAGACCACCAAGTCGTCGCAGGTTGACAGCTCCGTGATCAAGCACATGCAGCCTCTGCCGACGCTGGCTACGCTGACAGCGGCCAACCCGCCGTGCTACCTCAACGTCAAGGAGTGTGCGGACTCCCAGTATGGCTGCAAGCGCGAGCACTACGGCCAGATGTGCACGGTGTGCAACACCACAGGCACTGGCTGCGTGGCCCCCGCTTCCAACTTCACGTACCCGACGCTCTTGAAGGCCTCAGCGTCGACTGCGGACGCAACCGCAGGATCCTCCTCTGCGAGCTCCAGTCTGACGCTGGCAGCAGGCGCGGCGTTTGCTTCGCTCGCCTTGTCCTTCTTGATGGGCTAAGCTCAAGCGTGGACAGGATGAGACTCGAGCGACGGTCGGTAAGCAGCGGGCTGGATGAATGACCCTGCGTGCATGCATAATACAAAATACAACCGTGCACCATTGCTTTGCCAAGGCGACGTGCTTCAACTTCAGACAATAATACTAGACGTCCTTCAACCTCAGACAATAATACAGATACTGTATTGCAATGTATTATTTGAAGGCAAGGCAATTGTCACGAATCCGGTGTCCCATGTTTTGGCACGACGTCATCAACATCATCACACCGCATTCATTCTGGCACCCAAAAAACGAGTGTTTCTAGAAAACCCGTTTATTCTGGGATCGCACTGCAGCCTAAATGGAGTTATTGGCTCTTTTGTATCAAATTGAACCTTTCAAACTGAATTCCCCTTTACTTTTGATTTTGCTTTGATCAGTCCGCCCTAAATCGCGAGCGATCCGCTCCGTCACTTGGCATTTATCATCCACTAAAAAGCCCGAGGAGCTACGGATCAATTCCCCGCCAGAATTCTCTGATGCTCAGGGCTTCGCGGCTTGTAGGGGCCGCGCATCGGGCCATGGGGCCCGGCGCCCATGCCTCCCTGCGTCTGGAGGCGCTGCCCGTGGCGCGCGTGCGTTTCTTCGCCCAGCAGCCGCGAGCCGCCGGACTCTACGGCTCTCACACGTCGTTCTTGACCGCTTTGGCGCAACGTCAGCCGATCGGAAGCCGCGCAGAGACGGCGCGACTCTGGATGCGTCTGCGTGCGTCGACATCGGGCGCGGACGCCGCCAGCAAGAGCGAGGAGCTGGCGACCGAGTCCATGACGCACATGGAGCGACTGAAGGACCTGTGGCGCAAGTACGGCGTGGTGGCTATCGGCACGTACCTGACGCTGTACGGGGCGGTGCTGGGCTCCATCTACGTGGGGATCAGCCAGGGCTGGGTGCGCACCAGCAAGCGCTCTCGCTCGGCCGGAGATGGCACCAAAGCGGCGACCCAGGACGAGGACTTTAACCTCGTGACCACCACGAACAAGTGCGTCGGACGGCTGTGTGTTCGATAGATGACTGCGTTTCTTGTGTTGCTGACGAATGCATGCGTGTTTCCTATGGCAGGTTTGTGACGTTTGCGGAAAACCTGGGCATCGCCCAGTACCTGGAGGTGGAGCACGTGAGCTCCAAGTCGGGCACGTTCCTGCTGGCGTGGATCGCGACCAAGTTCACGGAGCCTTTGCGTCTCGCCGTCACGTTGGCCGTGACTCCGCGGATCGCACGCTTCGTCGGCCGCGCCCCCAAGCTGCCGCCCAAGCTGCCGCTCAAGCTGAAGAAGCAGCCGCAGACGCCACAGCAGCAGCAGTCCAAGGTGTAAAGCAACGGTCCAATCCAACACAACAAACCCCCCATTCAGCACTCGTCCTCCTGCCGATCTGCTGCTTAGTTGAACCGAACAAACGACAGGAGACCACGGCGTCAGTCTGGGAGGAGGAGATGCGGCGAGGCGAGTGGGAGGCCGACAACCAGCTCGGGAGGGGGCTCTCCAATAGACGCTGCATCTTATTTTTCCTAATTATCACTTGAGTAGCGGCACTTTACCGCCTCAGCCTCTCCAAATGACACACAACAGATCGCGTCACGTCGTCTCCGCCCTGCTGGGCCTGGCTGCAGAGCAAGCTCCTGCAAAAATAGCGCTCGCCCGCGCGACCTTTGGAGGCGAGGCTTTAGTCGCTGCGCTGGATCGGAACGCAAAGCTGCGGCTGGCGAACGAGGCGTGGTCGTCTCCTCCCTCCCCAGTCGATCTCTCAGCCGTGAGTGCTCGTTCAGCTCGGGCTCCAGTTTGCCACGCCTCTGCCTGTGCGCCGACTAACAGCTCAACACGTACGCGTACGTGTGTGCTTCGCAGCCGTCGCTCTGAATGATATACAGCAGGCAGCACGCGAGACGACAGACCAGCGTTTGTCATCAGCTCATTGAACCGTTCAAGAGCTAAGAGCAACAGCTTGATCGGTGGCTTTGAGCGAAGAAGGCGTCCGTCATCATGAGCGAGGCGCCGCCTCCGTACGTTGCATTAACTTCAAGAGGCAGAGACCCCAGCCACTCGCCCACGATGACGGTGATCTCGTCCTTGTTGCCCGTGTTTGTTGTGCTGCAGTCGGGGTCCGCCACCTCGCGGACCTCCACCAGGACAGCCGCCGGGTTATCCGCAGGCTCGCGGCCCGCCACCAGGCTTTGCGCCTCCCAGAGGCCCACCACCAGGTTCGTGTAGCTTCACGTGCGACGCTAGACTGTGCTGGAAGCTAACGCCAACGATGCACTTGCGTAGGAGCTCCTCCAGGCCGAGGGCCGCCGCCAGGAGCCCCACCAGGGCGTGGACCCCCCTCTGAAGCACCTCCTGGTCGCGGTCCACCACCAGGAGCACCTCCAGGTCGTGGCCCACCTCCGGGGGCTCCACCTGGCCGTGGACCACCCCCAGGAGCTCCACCTGGCCGTGGACCACCTCCTGGAGTTCCACCTGGAGCCCCTCCTGGAGCTCCACCTGGCTCTCCACCAGGTAGAGGACCACCTCCAGGCTTCCCTCCGGGCCGAGGTCCACCGCCTGGGGCTCCACCAGGAGCTCCACCCGGCGTGTCCATGCCTGGACGAGGTCCACCGCCCGGAGCGCCACCCCCAGGACGCGGGCCACCACCTGGAGCCCCTCCGATAGGCGCCATGCTTCCAGGCCAAGGTCCTCCGCTGGGAGCGCCAGGTGGGATGCCTCCAGGCGCATTACCAGGTACGATAAGCATCGCCTTCTTCCCTCGTTTCATCCATTCTGGTCAATTAGTCGACTCAATTCCTATCCTACACACTCAGGCGGGCCACCTCGAGGGCCTCCGCCAGGATTCCGCGGAGTTCCGCCTCCTGGAGGTCCTCCCGGACAACCCCCAGTCATGGCACGTGGTCCACCGCCAGGAATGGCGCCCAGAGGCGCTCCTCCGGGCATGGCTCCCCCAGGAATGGCGCCTCCAGGTATGCCACCTCGTGGATTCCAAGGTGCTCCACCTGGCATGCCGCCTCGTGGTCCGCCGGGCATAGCGCCTCCAGGAATGCCGCCTCGTGGTCCGCCGGGCATGGCGCCTCCAGGAATGCCACCTCGGGGTCCTCCGGGTATGACTCCGCCCGGAATGCCACTCCGTGGTCCGCCGGGTGCTCCGCCGGCGGGTCTGCCTCCCAGGGGTCCGCCAACAGGCCCACCGCCCGGGGTGCAGGGCGCTCCGCCACGGGGACCACCCCCAGGATTCCCTCCATCTCGAGGTCCGCCAGGTATGGCGCCGCCTTGGGGTCCACCCGGCCCGCCAGGCATGCCTCCGTCTCGAGACCCGTCTGGTGCTCAGCCGGGTATGGCAACCGAGTCTCTTCCAGGAGCCATTGCAGAACCCCCACAAGATTCTCGTCCAGCTCCTCCTCGTGGACCGCCGGGCTTCCCGCCCCCGAGAGGTCCTCCGGGTGGCTCTCCGCCAGGTATGATGGCTCGCGGGCTGCCCCCACGTGGTCCTCCAGGTGGATTCCCGCCAGGAGCGAGTGCAGCAGGACCTCCAGGACCCCCGGGAGGAGGCGCGTTCGCTGCGCGCTTCGGCAAACTGGCAGTGAAGGTGCTGCGCGCCTTCGACCTCAAGAAACTCGGCATGATGGACACGGCCGACCCGTTCGTGAAGCTCACGATCGGCACGCAGAATGTGCAGACCAAGGTCCACGAGAGCGGCGGCAAGACGCCCGAGTGGAACGAGAGCTTCGACTTCAGCATCGCCACGGAGAAGGAGCTGGTTGTGGAGGTGTGGGACCAGGAGAAAAACGGCCAGGACCGGTTCATGGCGCAAGCCAAGGTGGACATCGTTGCGTGGCTCGCCAAGGGCGGCTTCGAGGGCGATGTGGAGCTCCAGGACCGCGAGGGCAAGTCCGCCGGCAAGCTTGCCGTCCTGGTCAAGTTCACCAAGCCCGAAGTCGCTGCTGGAGGGCCAGTGAAGGCGCCGCCCATGGCGCCTCCAGTTCTCTCAGGTCCAGCTGTGGCCCCGCTACCGCCCGGTGCAAATGCCATCTCCGTGCCTGGAGCTCCACCTGTGGCGCCCTCGGAACCACCGCGGGATCCGAACGGCAAGTTCACGGACAAGGAGATCTTGGAAGCTTTCCAGGCCTTCGACTTGGATCACAACAACTACGTGGGAGCCGCCGAGATTCGCCACGTGCTCATCAACATCGGAGAGTCTCCGACGGACGAAGAGGTGGACGAGATGATCAAGATGGTGGACAAGGACGGCGACGGCCAAGTGAGCTTCGACGAGTTCTACGCCATGGTCACCAAGGGGAAGCAGCCGCCGCCCGGCTTGGGCGTGGCGGTCTCCGCAGCGCCGGAGAAGGCGGTCGCTGGTGCCGCAGCCTCTGGCGCACAGGCCATCCAGCTACGCAACCAACGCAAACTGGCGCTCGAGGAGTTCGCGCGGGACAACGGCATCAAGCCCGAGAGCGTAAAGAAGGCGTACAAGCGGTTCCAAGCCACGGACAAGGACGGATCCGGGCAACTCGACTACTCGGAGTTCTGCGAGGTAATGCAGGTGGACCCGTCGCCGCTGAGCGAGAAGGTCTTCCAGCTCTTCGACAACGAACGCGCGGGCCGCGTCGACGTGCGCGAGTTCATGATCGCGCTGTCCAACTTCTCGGGCGCCGAGAAGGAGGAGAAACTCAAGTTCGCCTTCCTTGTGTTCGACGAGGACGGCAACGGCGTCATCACCCGCCAGGAGCTGCTCAAGATCCTCAAGGCCAACCACATGGCCTCCAACGACGGCGAGGTCGCACGCAAAGCCGACACCATCATGTCCCAGGGAGACAAGGACGGCGACGGCGTCATCTCCTTCGACGAGTTCTCCGTCGTGAGCAAGAAGTTCCCCAATATTTTATTCCCGGCCTACACGCTCGGCACGACCAAGGACTGATGAGCGTCGGCTGAGCAAGCTAGGTAGTAAAATACTCCACTTGACCATCGAACCCCCGAAATACATGGCTACAGTCTTGACTGGATGGCTACGCTTTGGGTGATGAGCATCTAAAACCCAGCTTTGATGCTGTTCGTATGGGGTTTTATCGACTTCAATTCCTTTCGGCACCCAAACACCCACATCGTCGTTTGTTAGTGATATGCATTATTCTTCTTCCACTAAAGTTGAGCTCCACCGAGTTTAGTGGCAAAGTTCAATCTCCAAGCAACGCAGCGAGGTCGACTGCAGAGCATGAAGCGCGGGCGCGTGACGACGCGCGGCGCGTCGCGCCGTGTGCTGCGCCGCAAGAACGTGGTGGTGGACGAGGAGGACGAGGATGCGGCGAGTCACGAGGAGGAGGAGGCGGAGCAGGAAGAAGACGAGGAGGAGGAAGAGGAAGAAGAAGAGGAGGAAGCGCCGCCGCCAAAGTTGACGCGCGCACAGGCCAAGAAGCAGGAGGAGGAGGCCAAGAAGCTCCGGAAGGACGACGAGGAGGAGGAAGAGGAGGAAGAAGATGATGACGACGACGACGACGAAGAGGAGGAGGCGGATGACGAGGAGCGACGTCGAGGTGGCCGTGCCAGGGGCGGCCACAAGCCCCAGCTTCGGGGGTCGCGGCCGCCGCCGCGTAAGAAGCAGAAGCGCAAGATCATCGACTCGGAGGAGGACGAGGAAGAGGAGGAAGATGAGGAGGAGGAGGACGAGGATGATGAAGAAGAAGATGACGAAGAGGAGGAGGAGGTCGAGGAGGTCGAGGAACCGACGCCCAAAGTCCGGAAACGCGAGCCGCCGGTGCGGTATGAGGACAACAAGAGCACGCCCAAGGGCAAAGCGCGAGCGAAGGCAGTGACGCCGTCGGATAAGAAACGAGTTGGAAGCGACCGGACTCTCCCGACCGAAAAGAAGAAGCTGAAGGCGGAAGAGGAGGTGGTGGCTGCGACTGACGACGACGAGGAAGCTCCAGACGGGAGCGAGAACCGTGAGGAGGAGGAGGAGGTGGAGACGGCAAGCGCCTCGACATCTGTGGCAGCCACGCCGTCGTCGTCGCCTGTGAAGCGCAAGGGTTTGTCGATTGATACGCTCATGAACGACGCAGATGCGGATGAGGAGCAGGAGCAGCAACAGGAGGATGTGGAGATGACCCCAGCAGTGGACGCAAGCGAGAATGTGGACGAGGTCCCAGACCAGCACTGGAACGAGCTGCTCGCGGGGGCCACCTCCGAAGCCAAGCTTCTGGAGGTGAGTGTGCGCATGATGGAAGACAACTTCCAATAGAGAGGGGCCACGCTGGTGCTCGCTGTGACTCATGATTTGTGGTGTTTGGCGTGCCACCAGGTTCTGACGGATGCTTGCGGTCGGCTGATCAGAGAAGGCAAGTCACCGAGCCGACTGTTTGCTGTTGGGCTGCTTGGTGCGGTGAAGGAGGACCCAAAGGTAGGTGCCGTGGGATCTATGCAGTACCCAAGTGAAGGCAAAAGAGCTCGGCAGCTTAACGATGGGGAATGCTTTAAACTGACCTATCTATGATGGGATCTGGCGTGTTGGGGACTTCGTAGCGCTTCGGACAGCCTTCGGTGCTCAAGTATTTGCTACGATTGCTACGATCGAAGCACTACGTTGGGCAGAAAGACCCGGCAGACCACGGGAAGAAGTCCAGTGGAGCCGTTTCGCTTGGCTCAGGCTCTGGCACTTCCCCGCTGGCCGAGTACCTGGAGATTTCGCTTCCTGTGCTGGTGACGAATATGCTGGTGCACATCATGAAGGTCCGTGTGCGTCGCGGGAACACGTGGGTTGCGTTTGGCCGCTGCACTTACGGACGTTGTTGTTGATTTTATGGCTATGCAGGACACCGACGAGTGGCCAGTCGATAGCGTCAAAGTGTTTTTGGATGACTCACTGTACTCACGCGTCTGGGTCGATCACGAGCTCAGTCAACGCTTTGTTCAGAACGTGAAAACGGTTTTGCAGGTCGATAACATGGTCAGCGAGCCGGAAGCCGCCGGTGTCAAGCCGTTGATTCGTCGCCGTTTCCAGGGCGAGAAGGTTGTCCAGGAAATGCGGGAGCTGAGCACCAACCACATCCGCTCGCGTTTAGTCGAGTTAGAGAAGGAGAAATCCAGCAGCACGAACGGGTCCTCGAGTCTCGGTGGGAACCACGCGGTCCGCAATATGATTCTAACCCTCGTCGACTTTGCCAGCATCCCGCAGGTGCGAGTGTTTGCAGCTGAGAACATGGAGACCTGGCTGCAAAATCCGTCGGTTAAGGGTCCAGCACGAGACCTACTGGGGAAAATCGTCTCGCTCTGCAGCTCAACGGACCCTCAGGATCTCACCACGGTGGATTTGTTGCTCAAGTTGAAGCTCAAGTCGACCATGTTCCAACTCAAGGTGGAAGCTATCACGCAGCTCGTGCGCAACCATCCGATATACCTGAATCGTGCGCTGTCCATGTACATTGCGCGCGAACGGCCTAACAACATGGGGCGAGACGTGGACAACATCAAGATGCTGCAGCATATCTTCCGGGCGTCGCGTTCGCTGTCTTCGTCCTCTTCAGGGGGCGGTATCCTGGGTAGTCCGGATGATCTGTTCTATCGTCGACCCATCGAGCACCAAGGCACCGCAGCCAGCCGAGAACTAGCCCGGGTATTCCGAGAACTCGCCAGTGCGTCTGAAGTCGCTCCTGTGCTGAAGCCCATCGTCCGCAAGATCCTGAAGCAGCTGACGTTCGAACAAGTGGATATCAAGGCGCTGTGCGTCGGGATTCTCGAGAACGAAGGTCACTGGGATGCATTGGCGGGTGATGCGCGTCTTCTGGATTACATGGGACTTGTCACGGGCATCGTGTGGCTGATCTTATTGATGCGAGGAGCAGCTGTCAAGAGCCTGCAGATCCAGCAGTCCAACGCAGCCAGTCGCCAAGGTGCTGGCTCCAGTTCACTCGGTTCGTCAGGACTGAAACATGGCAGTACCCAAGCCATTCCTCGTCGCAATTCCAACCAGCCGCTCGTCGCATCCAGGGCATTAAAGCTCGGCTCGCAAAAAGGGAAGCAGCCACTTGGCAAGTCGGCAGCTCTGGCGCCGGGTCACGGTCAGGCCGGCGCTACGGGTAGTGGCTCAAGCGGACATGGTGCCGGCATCGTGACTGGCGGCAACGGAGGTGGCGCATCTGAAGGACCGAAGACGGTGAAGATCTCCGTGTGGGCCAAGGAAGAGCTGCAGCAGGCACTGGCCTTTGTGCAACGTGAGGCGATTGTCTGCTGCCGCGATATCCTCACACACTTTGGGCTGAGCGGGGACTCCCCCTTTGAGAAGATGCTGTACGAGTGCACGGTGAAGAAACTGCTTTTCCTCGAGATCCCGCCGGATGTCCAGCCCACAGAGCATGACCGAACGTGTTTCCAGTCGACAAAAGAGGAGATCCCTGTCCACGAAGACTCGCTGGAGCTGCTGACAAGCATGTACAATTCTTGCAAGGCCATCGACCGTATGGAGGCTCTGCGGACCCTGGAGACGATCGTTTTCCGCGGAGCCGAGGCTCATTTGCATCGCGAAGCGCTCTGGCGCCACCGCGAAGACGATCTCGTCGCGTACGGCCAAAGCGGTGGAGTGATTGGCATTGATGTGAAGAGCAGCGGGTTCGTGCCTTATCTATTGAAGATGGCGCAGTGGGAAGGTGACGACGAGAAGCGTGAGCACGAGTTCTGCCATTCCAGTCGCTTCTGGATCTGTTGCTCCATCTTGCTGATCGTAGGGTGTTTCAACCCCAACACCGTGGGCACTTATCTCTGGGAAGAGTTCCCGACGCTGCGGGGTCTGATGCAGATGGTCATCACTGGTCGGTATGCCTTCCCGGCGATTAACACCCCGGACTCGCTACTGCTAGGCAAGCACAAGTCTGCGTTTTCAGATCTGCTCCAGGGCAACTTACAGCTGCGGGAATACGAGCAGCAGCTACTGCAGCTCAACCAAGGGGACCCGGCGGTGATTGAGGACCCGCTGATGCTCTTCGAAGTGGACGGACTGGCACGTCAGCCGCCTCCAGCGATCCTGGAACACCTACGCACCCTCGATCGCAAGTTCAAGCTCGGTGTTCGCTTGCGTCAAAGCCGAGAGAAGGATTTCTTGATGGAGATGGTGGCCGGAAACGACGACAAGGAGGCCGCCCGAGGCGACAATCAGGCAGATGCTGCTGCAGCCAGCGCAGGGTGGATCGCTGACATCGTCTGCGAGGATTTTGACACGGTGCAATACCTGCCTTATGGCTGTCTTTGCCAGCTTCTTCTCCTCGCTCTGCGCGGTGGGGATGCTAAGGCCGTTAACTCTCAATTAACGGCGGACTCGCAGACTCAAGCGCCGTCGAACCAGCCAGCGCTCACTCAAATCGTCCCGCGCCTGCTGCTCAAGCTTCGGGAGTACCTCGCCGTCGAAAAGGATAGCAGCGACGTGGCTTCCAATGTCGTGATGTACTACTTGGAGTGCCTGAACTCGCCCGAGTTGTCCACCCGACGAGTAGCGGCTCACATCCTCCATTTGCTGACTACACCGGACAGTGGCGATGACATTACGGAGCGAATTCAGCCGGTCGCCACCACCCTCGGTGCATCTAGTGCGGCAGACGCCATGGACTTCTCGTGGCTCCTCGAATTGGCCAAGCTCCCGTGCTATTATCGCGTCCGAAGTAAGATCTTCCTCGCTTTGGAGAAGCTACTCGAGCTGGAGGCATCCATCCCATCACTTCGGACGTGTGTGAAGGCCTTACACAAGTTCTGGAAGGAAGGCAGCACCAGCAGCGAGCTCGAGGACGGCAAGACGGACGGCGACAACAGCAACCGGTCCGATCATCCGAAAAAGTCTGCGATCGAGCAGTCTCTCTTATTGGCCAGGGCGTATGGAAAGCTGCTGGCCGGGCGGGACTTCGTGTCGACGCTGTTACTAAAAGACCGCGAGATCTACTCGATCATGGTGGAAGTGGCTTGGCGCGCGATTGAGTCACAGCTGGAGATCGCGCCGCAGTTGAAAGCGACCTCCGGGATCAGTTTCTCGGACTGTAAAGTGTTCTACGTGGCGGACGCAGCGAATAACATTCGAGAGATCAAACTGCCGCTCGGGATCGTCCACGGCTCCATCCAAGTGCTCTGCTCACCGCATGCTCATGACCAAGCGGCCTCGGAAAGCAGTCGAACTGCTGTCTGCTTCGCGAAACTGACACAGAGTTTGTTCCCCAAGGCGACATCCAACGCCGCCATCCTGTCCAGTACCGGCCTCATCGCTACGAAGGACCCACGCTTGTACCCCGATCACTTACTGGCCAAGCTTGCAGCCGCGGCCTCAATTACGAATGCGCATCTGTGTGCAACTGCCGTCCGCGCCATGTCCTGCCAGTCGCTGTGGACCCTCTTGGAGCGATCGGCGCTGACTGAGCAGTGCTTTGATCTGGCTTTACAGACGCTGCTGGACACAATCCAGAGGAGTGAAGGCAAGGCAGTCGCTGGTCTGCAGGCGGCGACGAAGGAGTCAGATCTCTCGGAAGCGGCAGATGCGATGCTGCTCCAATTAGGTGCGTATGGAACCGATGGAGGCGGGTTCGTATACTCGACGCGTGTGATGGACAAGCTTCGACGTGTACGTGAGTGGCTTCAAGAGCGAAGTTCGTCTGGCTCGAGCACCAGAATGGCCACAAGTGAAGACGATGACGAAGCGCTGTTGCTATCGGAAGGATTCACGACGTTCAAGATCCAGGCAGTCAGGTCCACCCCAGCCACTGCATCGCCGTTTTACGCGGGAAAACCAGTGCTCGAGGCTCGCAAGACCTCGAAGTCTATCTCCCACTCGGCCTCAAGAACACCTGAAGCCGTCAAAACCGACGCGATGCTCTTCGAAGACGTCTACTTTCGCCGTTCTCGTGCACAACAGGACCCGTTTGCTTCGGACGACAGCGGGCGGTTGCTCACGGACTTGAAGAAGGAACTGAAGCGCAGCTCCAGCACCGGCTCCTTGTCGGATGCGAACGATCCACACGATTTCGTGTTCGCTTTGAGCCAAACGATGCGAAGGCTGTGTCCGAATCAAGCTGACGCCGGCTCGAGCCACTCTCCTGCTGAATCGTGGGCGCTGCACATGTCGATCCTGCATTTCGCTCGCTCGTCTTGCAATTCTTGTGCCGCCGCCGCTCAACTCGCCGAGGCTGTGCTGGAGGTTGTGGATCACTTGGCGATCTGCTCAAGCGCTGAACACCGTCGGGAATGCTGCGGATTTGTGCGTCGCGTGCTGGAAAACTTCCGCGAGGGGTTCGTAGCCTCCTACTCGGCAACTGTGAGCTTCGTCCGTCACCTGGTCCAAGTTTCAACGCTCAAGGGATTGCAGAAACTCGAAAATCCGACGGTTGCAGTCGACGTTTACACTGCATTGCAGCTCATTGTGGAGCTTCTCACCCACATTTTCAGCCAGTGGAAAGCCAGGGGCGTCTCTCTCCACTTGGACGCCATGACGTTGCACAGTCTGGTGGTGCTCGTGAAGGAGGAGGAAGTGCTGCGGCGCTCGAACGAGGTGGGATCTACTGACGGTGCCAAATCAGAGGCGATGGATCTGATACTGGCGATGGCAAAGGATCAACCGGATGAAAACACGATGCTCAACCTTCTGGACCCGATTCTGGCCGCCGACCCCCAGCTTGTGAACGTTGGGGATGCCATCACGCTTCACGCAGACGTCAAGCGAGATCTCATTGGGGTACGGATATCTCCTATTGTTTTTTGCCAGCGGGTATCAGGCATTAACTCACCGTGTTCACTCCACCTTTCGTGTGGTTATGATGTTGCTGCAGGCCTTGTACTTCCAGAACCCGAAACGTGTTGCTGGACCTCTGGACGCGTTGCATCCTGGCTGGGAATCGCTCATCAGCCTCAACACTGGAGCTGGAAGTCAACGAGAGCTGGTCATTGGCGACCGACAGTTGCTAACACAAGTGGACGATACGCTGCGAGACCTCACACACGACGGCAGCGAGGTCATGGAGCATTTCCGCGAGCTGGCACGATGCCACCCGCTGCTGGTGCTCTCGCGGTTCCCGCGGCAGCTCATGCAGCTCTTCGGTACCGTCTCCATCACGCAAATCTACCTCAACACGGCGCTCTTCCAGAACGTACGTCTTCCTTTCATGGACTTGGCTTGGCTTTCTATCCCCATTGCTGCTTGCATTTATCATCCACTCAGACTGACTGATTGTCTTGATGCTGCAGATCCTGAACGCCATGGAGATCCTACGACCGCACGTGCGCTACCAACCCAGCGTATTGAACCCGTTCTGCCAGTTCATGTTCGAGATCCTGCGTGTGATCGCAGATCACCATGCCACGGAGTTCCATCAGCTCATTTCGCACATCTGGGACCTCTTCTACGAGGTCCTGGACGCTGATTTCGACTTGGCCAGCGACCTCATCTTCTCTCCGCCGCGATGTCTCCTGCTAGACACCATCGTGACCATGTACGCGTCGCATTCGGAGACAATTCAGTTCGGAACGCTCATGACCCATCGCCATAGCGAACGGAATCTTCGTGCTGCGTTGGAGATTATCGAGGGCTCGCGCAGCAAATCCAGTCAGCAGCAGACAGTGGAGCAATTGCTGCTCCGTCTGGCAAGAGACGACCCCATCTCCGTGACTAGCAAGCCGTTGACAGAGCGCACGGACATGGCGGCTGTCGCCCACGGACTCCAGGCCATCGACCACTTGTGCGCGAAAAGCCAGCAGGAGACGGCGGCCGTGGCGCTTCTGCGGCGATGCGCCGCGCCGGTCGCTACACTGCTAGTGGCTGGCAACGTGACCAAGGCGCTCATGACGTCGCTGTGTCAGACGCTACTCAACCTCATGAAGCACGACTCGAGCTGCGTGGACACGGTCATGCGGCAGTACGTGCAGTGTCTGGGCGTCGTGCGCTCCGGCCTGAAGGAGGCCGCAGTGACGTTCGTGCTGGAGTTCCTGGCCTTCGCGGACGCTCGGCAGCGACGGCAGATCCTGCAGCAGCTCTTTGATGACCGCAGCGACGTGGCCAAGACCAAATTGACGGCGTATATGAAGAGCGCGACGTTCCGGACGATGCTGCTCAACTCGAATAGGACGACATGAAGCAAGTGCTCGGACTGTGGTAGGTCGTAATACGTGGTAAGGTCACCTCTAAGTAGGAGTCCACTGGCTGATACTGAGTGAGTTAATCCTCCTTCGTCGTCTTTCCAGCAAGGGACGTGGCGCAGAGCCCCAGACTCACAAGGATCCCGGCGACGTGGCCCATTAACGTGCCGTATACGCAGGTCAGCGGCCATTGCTAGCAGCATCAGGAACAAGCCCATAGTCGTCAGAGCCACTAGGTACGGAACTCGCAGCGGTTGGCTGACCATCAATGACGTTTACCTGCCAAGGTCGATCCCAGTCCAGCGGGATGGGGAGCGCGCCGACGTAGATGCCCAGAGTGGCGCCAAGGACGGAGCACACGAGGTAAAGCTCCTGCGCGTCGTTCGGTCTGCACCACGCGTAACGGAAGGGCAGATGAGAGGTAGCAGGTCAAGCGACCAAGAGGAAAGCAGGGAAACTGACCGGAGCTGCAGCAGCAAGTCGAGCCACTTGTGCGGTCGGCAGCCGAAGTGTAGCGCAAGCGGCAGCGCCGTGCAACTGGAGGTCAGCAGCGCCAGCAACACAGTCTGAGTGCACAATCTGACAGGAAGCACACACACAAGCCAAGCCAGTTAGCACAGGCTCAAACACTTAGACAAGAGGTGGCGCGCCACTGACTCGTAGACTGGGGCGCCGAATAAGATGATGGTCACGTGGAAGACCGCGGTGCCGATCGCGAGGCCGAGAAGTCCGTGCGCCGTCTGCCACGCCAAGCTTCGCCGTGGCGATCGGAAGATCCACACGCCGGAGATCAGGGAGACTGCGACGATTGCACCTACAACAGGGAGGAGACCGGTCACCACGGCGTCTTCCAGGCGCTGGCCATATCTGCGTCGTAGCCGACAGGAAGAGATCCGGAAGGAGTCAGCTATAGAGCTTAGACAAAGCAGAGCGAGATCCAGACTCGTACAGGAAGAGCGTCAGCCAGCGAGCAATGGCCGCGGGCAGCACGAGCTGCGCAAGCAGCGGCGGCACCGGGAGCGCGCTGAGCTTGATCGTCGTCATGATGACGCGGCCGCGATGATGATGAAGTGGTGCGCAGCAGAGGAGCGACTTGCGAGACTACCGTGAATGCTTATCTCCTAAGATGGCTAGCTTATTCACACATTCATTGGATAAAAGACGAATATCGAGTGTTTTGATTGGCAATAATTGCATTTTAGTGAATTCTGTAGGAGATCAACAAAGCATATCTCAGACGAAGAAACCCCTCCATCATTCCTGGAAAACGAGACCGATTCGGATGGCGTTTACGACCCGGCAGCCGGGCCCGCTGGGCGTCGAGAGGATGCAGGGCACTCAGCTGGAAGAGAAGGCGACTGCAGCCCCTCCAGCTATGGCGGCGTGGCCGTCTCGATCAGCCGCCAACTTCTCCAGACTGTCGCAGGACCCTTGGGTGAAAATGGTGAGCCAATCGCTCTTTTCCCGGCACTTTTGCTCCAGCTTGCTGTCAAACACAGTGCGCTGATAGCGACGGACTATGTGGACATTGCAGATCCAGACGCCGAAGGCTTACCACGCTACGCACGACACGATGCCGCCGCCAGGGCAAGGTGCGCTCGCTGGCTGGTCTTGAGTGTCGAACTGCTGTGTTTCGCGATCTGACAGCTCCGTGGTGGATTGCACGCCAGTGATCTCGATGGAGCCCACACACAGTCTCCTGCGAGCGTTCTACCAGGCTACAGACACGAAGGTATCAGTCGCTCGACCAATTGGCGTCGTGAGGCCACTTCTTCCTTCTTGCAGCAAACAGTGCATCACTGAGCCTCTCGTTTCTGCCTTTGGGTGGATGTCATGTGACTGCAGCTGTCTGGAAAGCGAGGGAACACGGAGCACGACGCTCCGTCAAGTTTGCGGCCGGCTAAAGTACAGCGACCGTTGTGATTAATGGCAGACGACGGACGCCAGCATTGCTAACGACTTGCTTAGGCCATAGCTTCCAGGAAGTAGCAATGGGACGAAGACCCGAGCAAACCCCAACAATTTTATAGACGCCGATTATCTATGAACAGACACACAAGTGGACATCACATTGTCTACAGCAACAGGACGGATAGCACGACCGCCCGGTTGGCTTGACGGGGCCGGAGTCCTGATGGAGGAGAGCGACACACCTTCGGTTCAACGAGTGGTGGGTCAGTCGTCGAGCTCTCCGAACGAATCCATCGCTTGCGGTGAAAGGAGCGTGTCGGTCCAATTCAGCAGATTGTTGACTTCGTCCTCATCCAGCGAGGCATCGAGATCAGCATCTTCACAATCCTTTGCGGTGGGAGACGACACGGACGACAGAACACCAGCGACATGACTGCCGTCGTGCTGCTCCAACACAGTCACGTTGTTGCTCGACTGGCTAAGCGTTGGCAAATGCACAGGAGACGCACTTGGCATCTCCGGTCGGCTACCCAGCAACGACGAGGCACTGGAGGGGACTGCTGAAGAGATGGGAGGCAATCTCGTCACGATGCTGGCAGGCGCGACCTCTCTCGGCAACGTTGCTAGCTCTGGCCCAATTCCTCCTGGTGTTCTCGATGAATCTTGTTGCCCGCCTTCGCTGTCATTGCTACCGCCGGCGTGTTTGATCCATGTGGCAAACATCATTTTGCGCTTCTGCACTTCCTCGAGCGCCGTGAGCTGCGTCTTCTTCTTCTTCTTCTTCTTCTTCGTCGGCTTCGGAGGCTTCAAGGCTGCTCTCGAGAGCACATTCATTGCTTCATCATGCGTTTCCTGGTTACTGGGACCGCTTGACACCCGATGTCGATGGCTAACCGTATCGGCATTTCTTGTTGAACAGCGAGTCCTCGACGAGGCATTTGACGTGACGGAGTGCGCCGACGCTGGTCGACTGGAGCTCCGACTGCCTGCCTCGCGATGGTCTCCGCGCACAACTGCGGAAGATGGCGCTGTATGTGTGGTGCTGGTCGTTTTAGACTTGGCTGCGAGCAAAAGTGAAGGCAACTTGGCCATCATGGGCTGCATGAGCTCCCGAATGCGAGCATCGTCGGTCGCGGGCAGCTGACCGCGTAGCTGCTCCTCCCATTCCTGACGCAACCGCTGGATCGCATTGTCCTGGATCTTGGCCAGCCGGTACTCTTGCCACGGACCGATGTACATGGTCCTTCCAGCCGGATGAGCTGCTGGATGGCGAGCAGGACGAAGGCAGCTTTCCCGTGTTCACCGCTCTGCATTTCGCGTCGTTTCGCGCTCTATTTTCATTTGGTATACTGCGATTGGCTAAAATATCCTATTCGCTTGAAGATATCCACCAATCGGATAACTGGAATAAATCGTACTTTGGAGAGGTGACTTACTGTAGTCGTCGCAAAGACCCGCTGACCGATTCCGCCGTTGTTGGGTGGTCAAAGTCAGACGCACTTGCGAGACCGCCGCGAGAAGCAGAGGAGATGACGGGCGTCGTGCGCGTGCTGAAGGACAAGGCGCCGGTGCTGGTGCTCACCACGTTCTGCGCGGGCGCAGCCTACGCCATTTTCTATGCACACTACCAGCAAGTGGCGGAGAAGAAGGTACGGCTCATTGCCAGTCCGTGATTGGCGTCATGGAGCTGCTCGCATTTGGCCGGCGTGCATTTCAGTGGTCTCTCACTGTGCCTTTGTGTTGGTCGTGTCAATGCTGATGGACTGCGTGTTCGTGTGCGTTCAGTTCATGCGCCAAGGCGTGATCAATGACATCAAGCGCGACCGTCTCAAGCGGAGGGAGCTGGAGCAGCGGTCCAACTAACGACGACATGCAAGGGACCACGAGAACGTGACTCAGCTGGCCATAGAGCATCGTGCATACATGGCAAACCGTTGCGTCTCCAGCGAATAGGAAGGATTCCGCGACGCTAGTAGTAAACAAATGATAGGACGCCCAAACCACGACGATAGCTGCGTTGGTCGGGGCTTCGGGACAGCTTATCCCAGTGCATTGCGTTGATTCCTTGCGCCTCACACCCGATCGGACGAGTGGTGCATCTAACTGTCTCTCACGCAGTAAATGCGGCTGTGACGGTTCCCAGAACCTTGGAACACCGCTCCTGGTTGAGATGATCGTACTTGAGGCGCATCTCGTCCACCCAATACTGGAAGAAGGCATCCATCTCCGCCGAATTGATGTTTGGTGTCCGCTTGACCTCCTCATCGCTGCCGCTAATGCATTCCCGTTCGTTCTTCATGCTCTTGGCATCGCTCTGGTCGCCACCTTGTTCATCAGAACGCAACCCCCTCACGCTCGTGACACCGACGTTTCTTCGCAACACGTCTTCAACTTGCTGGAGGAATGCTTGTGACACGATTTCGTCACTTGCTGAGATCTTGCACACGTAGCAGCACACCAGAAGCTCCAGCGGGAACTGCAGCAAACAGCCCTTTTGAGCAGCACCGCAAGCGCGCGACTGCAAGCGAACTAACAACTTCCTGAGCTGCTCAAACAGCGGCCCCATCCACTTCTTCGGCTTCCCAGCCGCAAAATCCACGGCTGCAGACAGATCCACGAGCTCTAACGTCGTCAGAGTGCCTGCAACCACCTCCGTAGCTTGCTCGATCTTGCTGGAATCATCCGGAACATGCTGATCCACGGCGAGGTCAATGCCGACGAAAATCAGTTCCCATATTGCCGTTGCGTCTGCATTGCGAACACCAGTCAACGAGTCATAGCATTGCACGGATCCGAGGCGGCGATATAGCGCCACTTGCGACGGAAGAAGTGCCAACAAGGACATCCCTTCCTTTCCTCGAGCAATATTGCTAGATATCCAGGTAGACAGCCACGCCTTCAATAGTCTGCTTGTATCATCTTCAAATTGCAACGGCAGGTAAAGACCAGTCACATAGCGAGTGAACGTTCGCTCCCAAGTCCTCATCGCGGCAGGTGGGTCCTCCAGAAACGCTTGAGAATACACCAGTGCTCCAACCATCCACCTCGAGAAGGACACGAACAACTGAAGCTCCGGAGCGCTATCCACGGCTATTGCCTGTGCTTCGTCCACATCGATGACCTCCTGCGTTCCCGGCCAGCACGCCCTCACAACCCCAGCAGCCTTGTCACTGAGAAGATACTCACATGACCAGCACAGCCCCTTCTCCTCGATCTTCACCCATACACACTTGGCTGGATACGACTGAACGAGCATTACGCTTTGGTCGCATGGTTGATAGCCCGTGATGTCTTCTTGCCCCGCCTCCACCACGCTTTTACTTGGTGATTGAGAGAGTTGCTGCAAAACCTTCCGAGTAATTCCTCGCAATCTGTCGTGGTTGCTGCTCTTCAAATCTGCAAGCGTTGTGCCGTTGATACTTGAGCACGCAAATAACGCCGTGCCGAGAAGTGCAGACAGCCAGTAACTGTGCTGCAACACCAGCTCGTCCGCAGTCCTTTCTAAGCATGTAATCAATGCCGTTGCTCGCGGAGAATCTTCAAAAATGGCCGTGTCCAGCACATACTCGAAAAAATGAGGCAGCCAGATCACAACGGAGTGTTCGTCGAAGAGAGGCGATGACCATGGTAGTCCACCGATGAAGATAGAGGTTGATTCCGTCAGTACTTGCAACGCATTCAGCTGGTACACGATCGCCTTCATGCGCCTGTGACGCCAACTGCCCTTCATCGCATCTTCAGCGCCAACATCTTGATGAACTGGCTCCGCCAAAAACTCAACACCCCGGAGCGAATAGCTCAGTGTCGCAATTGCAACTTCTGGCAGCAAAATGCTCGCATTCTTTTGGGCGATCTTCACCAGGTGGCCATACGTTTCAGTCGACCGGCACTTGACAATTGACTTGAGCAACAAGACAGTAAGCCCCGCGAGATCTGGCAGCGCAGCAGCCGATAAATATGAGCGGATTGCCAGGTCGATCCGAACAGTGGATGGTGATGATGAAACTGTTGCGGAGGACACCGATGCGATAAGAGAATCACGCTCGACTGCGTTGTCCGACCGCCCCGCATCTTTCACAAACGCTTTGACAGCGTATACCAAGTGGGCGTCGAGTGGGCTCAGGAGTAACCGCATGCTGCCGAAATCACCGGGAAACCAGCGGAGGAGTCTGTTGCACAGCAACAGAAACTCCAGTCGCGATTCTTTCCCAATGAAGCGCGTACCGCGCATCTCCATACAGGAAATACATCCTTCCAACTGTTGCTTCAACTCCAACAGCGTGCCCACTTCGTCATTGATTTGCTTCATCAATCGCTGCATCAGGGGCACGTCGACAAACTTCACCGCGCGAAAGAGACGCTTTAGCACTTCATTGGAATGGGACACAAGCTCAACTCCGTGCCCAGTCCGGGTGCTGCCACTGCCGTCGTCTCTGGATCGCTCGATGGCGGCATTGACAATCGACAGCACTTCAAACAGCTTCGCTTCCAGTGTTGGCGGACAGTTGGATGCGTTTTGCAGCACCTGCGTCACAAACACCAGCACGTCACTTGCCTCTTGATCAACTACAGCATTCATCCCGTAGCAATCCAGAAGCTCTGGGAGCATATTCAAGTCCGCCATAGCACGGAAACCCCATCGATTGGCTCGAGCCGGCGGATCCTTTGTGTTCGTGCCGTGAAATACGTCCCACGCTTCACAAAAATGCACCAAAGACGGAAGATACAGCGACGAAAGTTCGCTGTCTTTCAGGATGTCGTTGACGGCATGCACGATGTCGACAAATTGCTGCTGACCCGTCCTTCCACGCTTCCTGTTGGCTCGACTGCTCGCTTTCATGTACGACACCAGCGACGGGAACAGCAACGTTTTCACTCCACGCTGGCCGCTCTCTCTCTTGGTGCGTAAGCTCATATGCGTTCGCAATACTTTCGCAATGAGCTTGGCGAGCCAGGTTCGACCAAATGTAACCATCATCTGCGCAATCACTCGACGAACAACTACCCGATCCTCCTCCACGCGAAGGAGCGACCGTCTAACAGTGCCGCCACTTGTTATGATCTCGCCATCCGTCGCAAGAATACCGTAGGTGGTTGTGAGGCAGTAATCGCGAAGCGCTTGCGTGAAATACGCACCCCGAAGCCTGCCCAGCGGCTCACCTTCATCAGCACCTTTCACGCACTTGTCCAGGGAGAGGCACCAGTTCATTCCATCTTGAGCAGACTGCTTTGTCGAAGAAGCCCAATCTTTCTGGATCAAAAGGATATCCCACTGCGCCGTGTAACTCGAATCCTGGTGACATCCAGGGATTGATACTGCAAACATCACGTACAGAGAATACAAGAGCTCCACTAATTGGAATCTGCTCTGCGTTGGAGGTAAATCAGCAGATGGTGATCTCCGTTGTTGCGGTGTGCTTGAGCCTACCAGCAGTTGACTCAAATATGATCGCTGGATGCGCTTCAAGGACGGAGAAATCAAACCAGTCGGAATGTTGGCAGCAGCTCCAGTGCGATTGCCACTCCCCGTCCCATCCCAGGCCTGCAAAAATGTGGTGATGATGCCAGGCGTATCAATGACCAAGGCCTGGATCACTTCAGACACCACGCGAAAACCAGGGAGTTGGCATCCAGCTGCATCAGCATTTGACTCCGTGGCCATCCCAGTGAACACATCGGCCTTCGAACAGTGACAGATGACGTCAGCTAGTGTGAGGCTTTTGGATTCAACGAAGCGCTTGAGATCCCTCCTCCATACACTCTCCCACAGCAGCCGCATCGCAATGATCCGTTTCCTTTCCGTCTCATCTCGTTGAAGGATCGGCGGCGGGTCCGTGACTGCATGACAAAGGCGCTCATACGCCACCACCGTGATTCTTAACCCAACGCTGCTTCTCTCCAACTTCACCACAGGAGTCTTTGTCCGGCTCCTTCGACGAGCTGACCGCGGTTGTGTCGTTGATTCAGAGGTTGGCACGCCATTTCTGAACGCCAATAGTGCCGCCATCGCCTCTTTGGTTGCCGGACACTCGCCAGCAGTCTCCAAGGCCTGTGCACATCTCTGTGCGCTCGCCACCAGGAAATCCCAGCCGCCAGAGGGTGACCGCAGCGAATTCGCAGTAGCTCCATCGCGGCAAAAGACGCAGCGTTGCCCCACAGACACAGTGTCAGTCGACGAATAGGGTGAACTCCGGCCCGCCACTGTCTTCCTGGATCGTTTACCCGTCTTCTGGTCGCTGGCTGCACCGCTCACCGTCCGAGTCATCGCTTCCAGCACTCCCTCCAACACTTTCTCGCACACGTCTTGGATCCATTTTTGCACTAATCGGTCCATACACTGCGCCTCGTGCATCTCCAGCGCGAAGCCAAGCAGCATCAGGCGCAATCGCAACGGGAGTGTCTTCCCAACGATCACAAGACGCAAAACCTCCGGATTTGCCGCCGCCACTAGATCGCGCATCAGCTCACCTTCGCTCACAGTCAGCAGGCCACACTGCGCCAGGATAATACAGAGATTGGCCATACCGTGCGCCTTGTAGTCGTCAGCTCTCGGTCCTTGACGCTTCGCCGTCCGCTTTTGCTTCTGATTCCTCGGTGCTTGCATCTGCGTCGACGCAACCATGCTCCATCGCGCAAGTACGTGTCGCTTGAGTACCGGAAACCGCCGCAAATACCGCCACTCCAACGGTGGTGGCCGCATCACCACACACTCACATAACGGGTGGACGGCAGACGTCCCGGCGGCAGACACGCCGTCCCCGAACAGCCCGTCCACGCCGCGGTCGAGAGCTGCGAGCGCGGCATTCATTCCGCGTTGCCTTGGTTTCCCGCACTTGAATGACCAGGAAGTCGCGGTAAATACCGGTTGTTTGTCGGTAGCAATCACTCTGACCGACAGGATACTGCGATCGCGAGAAGTAAACGACCAGTAAGTTGCACTTGCTGACCATCACTCTTTAACTCTCAGCAAGAAATGTCACCACCGCATGACTGACTATCAATTGATGCCGCCAACATGGCATGCCTCTGCATGTTTCTATCTCGCGCGACGGATCATCCATCAAGCGGGGCACGCATCCAGATGGGCTTGTCGGGGCGTGGCTATGCGTTCTGCTAACATTTTCACTGTCAATCTGTAAAGCGGAGGTGCTCGATTGGGCTCTTCGAACGCGTGTTGTCGGATTGCCATCTTCAACATGCCGTGACAGGCGCGTTTGCCACATTTGCGCGCACACATCCTGAGCTTTGTTCGTGGAGGTGGGAGTGGGGCGTCCTTCTGCTTCGTGAGAAGAAGCCGACAACTTTCTGACCCGAATTATTGTAGCAAACGAGGCTGCATGGGGGCTGCACGATGAAGCAACGGAGCTTCTTCACACTCATCGTCACTCTCCATAACACTTTGGACCCGGAAGAACACAGTCGCCTCAGCACGGACCAGCGCGAACGAATGGGGCCAATAATGAACCGAAGGAACGCAGGCGCCGCGAGCGAAGCCCAGTCCGATGGCCACGATCCGGTGGTAATGGCGCCCAGCATGGCAAAGAACGTGCCGATGAACCGCGACCTGCTCGTATTTGCGGCCGGACGCGCGCCGTTGGATGTGGCGCACTTCCTGCTACAGCACAAGGCGGCGGCTACTACCAGCGGGGAGAATACCAACGCGCATGCACCCTCGCAGTCAGCGCTCGCGCTCATGTGGTCGCTCCAAAGCCAGTCGAACCTTCGAGGCAAATGGGACTTCCGCTAAATGCCTTCCCTATCATAGCAAACCAATGCCACCCCATCCAGGATGCTGGGCTTTCAATGATCATAGTAACTTCCAACATGCAGACTCGCTTCTCGGACCAACTCAACTTGCTTCTCTCGAGCCGTGGCATCTGGCGCATGCGACGCGACAACAACTTCAACATCCAAGCAGCAAAGGACCGAACGAACACCCAACACAAGAGAAAACATATCTAGATGTACTTAGCCCAAGCACGCGACAATCCCGTGCCCATGTTTCTTGGCGCTCCGCGGTCGCACGTCGGCACAGCGCCCCGAAACGCAACACGACCAGCCACCGGGCTTCGACGCATCCTATCCCCTTTGTAAGACCGACACTATTCTGCGTGGTCCCTGCCTTCACCTTCGACAGGAAGCAGCCCTCGATGTTCTGTCGAGCCCCGTCATCGAACGGAGGAGGTGGAGTCCAAACACGCCACCCCCACGTCCCCCCTAATTGGACGCTGCGACTGCTTAATACTGGTAGCCGCTGTTGCCGTACGGGTTGCTGCCCATGCTGCCTTGACTGCTGGCGTACTGGTTCTGCGGCATGCCACCCATGCCCATGTTCGGCTGCATCCCCATGCCCATGTTCGGCTGCATCCCCATGCCCATGCCCATGCCGTACTGCGCCGAGGGGTCGTTGTACGCGGTGGGTGCGATGGCCAGCATCGGCTGCATGCCGCCCATGCCGTAGGCCGGGTCCAGCGTAGACGCGTCCGTCTCGGGCTCCTGCTTCACCTTCGTGCGCTCGTCCAGCGTCTTCACCTTGTCGTTCAGGTTCTTGACAAACTGGATCATGTAGGGCATCACGAAGTCCGTGTAGCCGTTGCGCCACGCAAGCTCCAGCGCCACGTCGGGCTTGATCAGCTTGTAGCACGTGAACAGCGTCGCACAGAAGCACTCCTTGTCGTGCACCGACACGAAGAAACGCAAGATGTCCTCGGCCAGATCCGGGTCCTCCGAGTCGCTCGCGCAGTCGATGCAGTCCTTGTACATCTTGTCGGCCTTCGACAGCTTCACAGACTGCGGGTAGCGCTTGTTCTTGCGGTACAGGTACGCCGAAATGCGACGGAACTCCAGTAGCTCGTGCTTCTCCAGCTTCTGCGCCAGCGTAATCTGGTCGAAGTTGTCGTACGAGTCGATCGAGTCGCGGAGCGCCGAGTAGTCCTCGTCGTCCACCAAAATCTCGTTCAGCGCCTCGTTCACCGCCGACAGGTTCTCCTTCTGCACATCCTTCAGGTATTCCACCACAAGCGGCAGGTTCTTCGACTTGCGCAGCTGGTGGACGACACGAGCGTGATCCAGGTTCGGCGTCAACACTTGCAGAAGGCGGGTCAGCTCAAGCGGGTGCTGCTCCAGGTAGAAGTTGATCGCCTTGTAGTGGATCTCCTGGTTGCGAACCTTCTGGATGCAGTCCAAGAACAGATCGTGCGAGAACGCCACCGGGTGGTCCACCATCGTGCGAACGGCGTTGTCGAACTGACCATCTTCCTTGTACAGATACACGGCGTGGTCCCAGTGGAGGCCCTTCTCACAGGCACGCAGGATCTTCGACACGTTCATACGCGAGTGGAAGATCTTGATGTGCTCCATCAACTTGGACGGCAAGTACTTCGAGTACAAGATCGCCAGCTCCGTGAAGATACCAGCATGAGCGCCTTCCAGACCGAGACCTTGCTCCATCAGCTTCAGCAGCTCCGTCGAGTGGCCACGCTTCTCGTAGTGCAGAATCAGTTCTTCCAAGTGGTCCGGGTGCACGATGATGTGCAGGCCACACAAACCAGCGAGACGGAACTCGTTCACGTCCACGCACGCGTAGTTGACCTCCTTCCACGTGCCCACCGAGTTCGCCTTGGTGGCGGCGTCCACGGCCTCACGGAACTTGCCCAGACGCACGTAGCAAATGGCCAGCTTCGCGTTGTTGTTGATGTTCTGGAACAGCAGCTTGGCAGCGTTGTACATTCCCTCATCGTAACACCGTTCGCCAATGTTCTGGATCTGCGCGACGTTGGGCGACGAAATGAACTCTTCAAGGTCCGAGTACTTCTCCGTCTTGGCGTACGCGTAAATGAGCGACGTATCGAGATACTGCTCCTTCACCGTGTTGCGGGCCATCTTCAAGTACGGGATCAGCTCATTGTAGTCGTTGATGCGCTCTGCCGCAGCAATGACATCCACATACGCACTGGCATCGTTGGCCTTGATGAAGGCGGACAGCGAGTCGTGAACCAGGTTCTGCTCCAGCTGCGACTTGGCCAAGCGAGACCACACCTCCGACTCGTTACAGCGGTCGGCGAATTCGTACGCGCGCTCGTTGTCCTTGATGAAATCCAACAGGACACCGATGGCCTCGACATTGTGGTTCGTCTTCTTGTAGATGACGAAACCTTCCTCGTACAGCTGGTACTGCTCCCCCACGGCAATGCGAGCGATCTCCGGGCCGTCAAAGTTGTCCAGACGGTTTACGTAGTCCATGACCTTCTCCTTGCCCGCCTTGATGGCGGTCAGGATCAACAAGTTCTGCAGGTTCTTGTTGTTCGAGAAGTCAGTGCCCTGCAAGACGATGCGCTCCAGCAATTCAATCAGCTCGTTCGGCAGCTCGGCGTTCATGAACGCACGCACGGTGGTAGACACCTCGTCAGGGTTCTGCGTCTCAGGAAGCGCCGTCTGCACCACCTGGTCAATCAGAGCACGGCGGCTGGGAGACTCCGTCTCCCCTTCCTCCTGCTTCACTAGCACCTTGCCCCACAAGTCCAGGTCTTGACGCTCCACCAGGTAGCGCGCCAGGTCCTTGAACAGACCATTCTCCGTGGTCACACGGATGAGGTCATCGTCACAGGCACCGCCAGCACGACGGTACGCCAGGTACGCCAGAGCCGGGTCCAACTTCTCGCAGAACTTGCCCACGACCTCCGAGTCGTAGAACTGGTTGTTGATCAGGAACTGCTGCGGGTCCTTGTTCAGCGTGATGTAGATCTTACCGATCGCATTGTGAGTCGCCGTCTCCGTGTTCCCCTGAGCCACACGCGTCTCCAGCCACGGCTGCAGCAGGCGCAGACGGTTGCGCTTCTCCACTTGTTCACACAGCTCGTCAACGGGGCACTGCGCAATCTGGTTCAGCAGGTTCTTGATGTAGTCTTCGTTGCAATCCAGGTCCAGCAGCTTGCCGATGACAATGGGCGTCTTCTGCGGGCTCACCTTCGTCACGTACACGTCAATGTACTTCATCAGGTTGTTGGAGTACAGGTACTGCGTCAGCTCTTCCACAAAGTCGTAGCGGTCGCACACGTGGATGAGCGGGCGCGGGTCCTGCAACTTCGACTCCTTCAAGAACTCCTTCACCTTCACGGGATCGTAGACCGACGAGTCGCGGCACACACGCTCCACCTCCTTGAACTGGCCCATCTTCGTGGCGGCCTCAATGTACTTGAAGTGCAGCTCCGGGTCTTGCGAAAAGTTCACAATGGAACCCAGGAAGAAGTACAGACCGTCGAACGATTTGAACTTCTCGAACACTTCCACCAGCTCCTTGCCGCCAAGCTGCTCCGCGTACTTGGTAGCAACCTGCACCACAATCTGCAGGTTCTGACGCATGTTGTGCGCCAGCAGCGCGTTGATCAGCTCCATGGACACCTCGCCCGTCAGCGTGCCAAAGAAGGTCACAATGAACTCGTGGTTGATCGCCTGCGTGTTCACAATCACGCGCTTCAGATCCGCCAGCTCCGTGTAGTGCTCCAGAGCGCGCTGGAACAGGCCTGCCTTCTCGCAAAGCGCCGCAATCCGCGGCCTGTCGTAGTGCGTGAACATGTTGTTCGACAGGATGGCATCCGCCACCTGCGGAGACCCGCCGAGCAGGTTGATCTCCAACAGACGCGTCTGCAGGTAGCCTTCCTCCGGACGGTTGTTCTTCAGCGCCTCCAGCAGGAACGCCGTGGTCTCCTGAATCCGGTTCACCTGCATGAAGATGTCGACAACCGCGTTGACGTCGACCAGGGGGCCATTCTCCGCGACCGCCAGCTTCTGCGCAAAGTCCAGCGCACCCTGCGGGTTAGCGCGGACCAGGTTCTGCAGCATGAACGTGTAGTCGCAGCGGTAGTTGGTCTGCACGGCGTACGCCACGATCTTGTCGAACTCGCCGCGCTGCACGAAGCAGTTGATCACCTTCTCGGGCACCTCAGCACGCAGGTACACCGACAGCGCCATCGTGGTGTCAGACTGCGCGACCAAGTCGCCGAGCTCTTCCGAGCACTCGAGCTTGTCCTCCGACAGCCACTTCTGCAGCAGTTGACCACGGCCTTGCATCAGCACGGGACGTGCCAGCTCAATGGACTCCATCTTGTTCAGCGTGCCCTTCTCCAGCAGCACACTGAAGTACTGCAGGATAGGCTGGGGCTGACCGGGCTGGGCAGGCATCTGCTGGAAGCGCTGGATGGTCTGCGGCGTGCGCAGCGCGCCCTGCGGGGACGCAGCCGCGAGACGAGCCGCACCCTGCACGTCGTTAACACTGACCAGGCGGTTGAACTCCGTAAAGTACAGCTCCTCGGCACCTGGGAGGTCCAGACGAGTGGCCAAAGCCAATGCCAACTGCGAGTCGCGCAGCGTGTTCACCACGTACGGCACCAGCTTGGTCTTGTTGATCGCAAAGTGCAGCAACTGGCCGCGACGCGTGATGCCCAACATGCCCTTGGACTTGGACTCGAGGCACGTCACGAACGTCGTGTCCTGTGAGACCCGCGCGCGGTAAATGGGCTTGCCCGAGTGCGTGTCGAACAGGAACAGGTACCCCATCTTGGTAATCATGTAGATGACGTCGTCACCGGGGCTCACCAACATCGACACCGGGAAATCGTTCGCGGCATCGGCAGCAAACGGGATGGGCTGCGGTGGCAGACGGAACACGCCACCGGGCGCATCGCGGTCACGGCCGACCTCCATAATGAACAGCTGCATGGGCTGACCGTCGCCCTTGGTACCAGCAAACACCAGCACCTGGCCGTCATCTGTTCTTCCAGGGGGCTTCATCTGCGCGAACGCACCGGCGTGGCCCTGGAGGACCTGGCTCACCTTCTTGTCCATGGAGTACAGCTGCATGTTGCCAACGATGCGGCCGCCCTCGCCCTGCGCGATACCGACCAGCAGCATCCACTGATTGTCCGCCGACGCCTCGTAGCTGATAATCTGAGTGCCAGCGCCCAAATTGGCGTGGCGATCAAAGATCTTGGCCGGGGCCGAGTCACCCTCGATACTCCAGTGGAACACGGCCGTCGCCGTCACCAGAGCGATCGTGTTGACCGAGATCCAGCGCCAGAACACCACGGCCTCGTTCATCAGGTGCGACTTCATCTTCGCGCGCAGCTCCATGTTGAAGATCTGCAGTTGGTTTTCCGAACGCAAGGCGATCACCTTGCTCACGGGGTTCATGATGGCCGCCTCGGCGTTGATGGGGCGGCGCTGCACGCTGTTGCCCGCCGACATGTCCACGATCACCACGCTCGCCTGGCCGCTCACTTGCTCGCACACGCACACGAACTTGTCCGACTCCATCGTCGTCGTGCCGAACTTCACATAGTCGGGATTCACGCCCAGGGAGCTCAACTGCAGCATCACAGCAACAATTCCCCCACGCATTAGTGTCAGCACCAGACAGAAAGATAGCCCTGCTTCTCCTCTCCCAAAACGGTCCCTCTGTCCTCCAGACAGCCCAAAACGTGTCCATCTCTATCCACGCCGCGACAGTCTCTCGAGAGAGGGAGGAGGAGGGCCAGCTGACCCATTTGCTCTATCAAGATGGTCCAGGAACTTACATTGAGCACTTCCCCAAAGGTAATGGGGAGATCTTGCGCCATGTTTTCTTCGTGGGTTTCTCGCTCACGTGTCGCTCTCCGTGCTGTATCGCTCGCCCCCGCGTCTGTGTCAGTGTGTTGCTCTTGTCTTGTCGGACTTGCGGAGGGGGAAGGCCGCTCGTTCGCGCGCTCCTCTCACACTCGACTCGATCCTTTCGCTTCTTCCTCCGTTTCACGACTGTGCCCCGCGCAAGAGGAAGGGGGGAGGGAGCGGGGAAAAGCGGGGTTTTCCACGTGGAGGGTTGCTGAGGTTTTTCAACTTCAGTCTGGAAAAGATCCCGACTCGATATTCGTTTCGACAGGGGTGGGTGCTGGAAAGTCGCGCTTAAATTTGCGGGCGGTTTTCTTGGCCCCACACCCGCGACTGGATCCGCTCGCAAGATCTCGACAGGGCGCGGTGGGATTCATTCATCGCCTGCCTGGCAAAGAGGCCATTTGACGTTTCTCGTACCTACCCGATATCTGAAGGCGCTAAAATAAGGGAGAGAATAATGAAACCCCCGGCGGCCCTTGCGGTGCAAGTTGCGAAGAGTTGAAGCAGTTTGAAGCGCGCTTAAATGCTTCGTGTCTGCCTCGCAGGCTTTTGTCGGGTCGGTCGTTTCACGTGGCACAACGCGAGGTTTTATCTCCGAGAGCACGAGGGTTTCACCCCAGCGCAGCCATAATTTTCGCCGAGGTTTTATGGTCGGAGGAGTCCGTTGCAATACCCGCCGAAAATTCGTGCTCTGATACCAAGCAACATGCCAGTATTTGAACCAGACGCGAATGGGAATGCCAGGGGGCGACACTACTACAGTTCGCAACGCTGGGCAGCGGCTGAATCTGCATTGACGAAGAAGCGCGGGTCTCGGCGTGGCGATTCTCGTTTTCCTTTCATCACTAGCTGAACGCAAACTGCCAAATAACTGACACCAGCATGGCTTCAACTTGAGCCACACCACGTTAGGCAACAAATGCCGCTGAAGTGGTAAGCGTGAGACCCTTGGAACGCATATCGCGCAGAAATTGCTGTTAAGGAAAACACGAGAACGTCAGACATGCAGCTCGGACCTTGCGTAAAATCGCGAAGCTTGGGTGCGTACCTCGCCTGCCTCTTCGAACCCTGGGACGGGAGACGCACAGTCAGTAAGGATTACCAGATCGCCGACGCGCTCCTTGGGCCAGCCATCGACCAGGTCGCGGACCGTGTAGTTCACGCAGTGCGAGATGGCTTCGCCGCACACGATCACCTTGTCCGCAAGCTTGAGCGAATCGATCAGGCTCTGGTTCAAGCTGCAAACAAAACAGCACCATCAAAGGCACAGTCACTCAGGGTTACCTTCTTTGCCACACTAGGGGCAATCGAGCTTATTATCTCGAAAGGTAACAATTGTGCAGTACCTTGTGGCCGGATCGTACGGCAATTCAAACTCGGCCTTGAGTGCCGAGTAGTGCTCCGTGAACGAGTTGCTGCCCTTCATGACGTATTGGATCGGCCTCAACGACTGTTTGGTCCATTCCAACGCTGCCGCTAACACATTCGGCACGATGTTGTGTCCAGGCGAGCCCACGAGGCAGTGCTCAGGCCAGATGCACAGCGTAAACTTCCCGCTCGCCTCCAGCGACTTGGTGTACGCCAGCACGTACTCCTTCAAGCTTGGGTTGCGCGGTTTCCACACGCCGGTCTCTACACTCTCAGCCGTGATCAGCGTGAACGGCGCAGGCGACTCGCCCGCCGCATTCTCCCAGAAAATACCGTGCGCGATATGATACCGTTGGTGCGAATCCAGCGTCAATACGATTTGCTGCAGCTTCGCCGCGTGCTTCGAGATGAAACTCGTAATCCGCGCCGCGTCCTCGTTGGCCGTGGGGATGGCGAGAGATCCGCCTGGGTGGAAGTCCACCTGCTGGTCAATCACCAGCAGACAGAGCCCGCCCGTCGGGATCGCACCCGCCAGCTTCGCCGCGTTGGTCACTCCGCTCATCGTTTCTTCAAGTGTGGCGTGAATTTCGGAGGGGGGTATAATTACTTACCGGTGTTACTCCAGTAAGTTTACAATCTACCGGATTCATCTCGATCAAAAAGTCAAATGTTGACTTGCAACAAAGTGAAAGGACGAAATGTGCAAGTTATAATTTCGCCATGTCAAACGCGGACTTGTTCTGCAGATGCAGTATGACCTGCTCCGCGACGTACCGCAGCATGAGCACCTCGACGGCGTGGAGGAGCACTCTCCTCACGGTGATCCCGCGTCGAAGCAGCACTAAGAACACAATGACGTATCCGAGCACTCGCACCTTGTACTTCACGGGCCATGACGTAGGAGGAACGTTGGCCGCGAAAGCATACACCTTCGGGAAAACTTCTTGCTGCAGCAGTGGCCACTGCATCTTGCCGGCTTGCAAGTTTTGCGCGAAGCGCACCATCTCGGGGATATACGCGCGCCACGGCCGCTTGCGTGGCGTCAGCGTGTAGTTTACGACTGGTAACGGAATGCGCGAGAGGATCGCTGGCTGTGCGCGACGGATCCGCTCGAAATCCGTCAACGACGCACTGCCAAGTGTGAAGATATCTGAGCGAAACGAGCAACACGCACGAGACAGAGTAAGCAACAAACGAGAGTCGCTCATCTGGGAGATGTGACCGAATGAAACGCATGGAACGAACCTAAGTGGGTTTCCTTTCTCGCCTTGACCAGAGCCTCTCGAAACGCCGTACAACATCCTGCAAGCAACACACTATCAACAAAGAACACAATAATATCCCAGCCTATTAGCGATCGCGGTTATCAAGAGGGCACAGTACATCATACAGTCGCGTACATGATGGAGTCGCTGCAGATCCAGGCGTTGCTTTTCACGTCCATTGGCAATTTTGGCAGCGGCGTCGACCCGCTCACGCGTTTCAGGGTCAGCCTCAGCATCAACTGGTACGCTCTGCACCAAAAACACCGTTATCTATACTAGTCGATGTATCAAACGAGAGCATACCGGTGCCAATCATGCTGTCTGGCCAGCACAACGAACCTGGAGATGTCGTATTTGCAGCCAATCAATTGACGAGCACAGCGAAGGAAGAGTTGTAGTTCTGGCTCTGCCATTGGTACACGCAAGACCTACAGCACCCCAGCAAGTGAGTGCATAGCCCATTATCGCATTCGCTACTGATCAAATCCCCACCAACGTACCACAGGTTGCCTTTGTGGCAACAGCAGTCTCTCCAATGGCATCAGCTTGACGACAGGCATCCCCACATGAAGCACTGTCGTCGAATCCAACACGACCACCTGAGGCACACAATCGAGCACACTAAGCCCCTCAGTATTTGACACACTAGCAGGCCCTCCACACTACCGGCGTCTCTCTTATCGTACCACGTGGTCGTAGGAGTTTTGGGTCATGTATCTCCCCATGGAGTAGAGCAAGCCGCTTGTCGTGATGAAGATGAGGTCGCCTATCATTCAGGTAGAACAAACGCGAGCGTAAATATCTCAATGCAACTATTGAATTATCTGTCGGCACATCCAGTACCTGGTTGCACCAGCTTCGCCGCTTCTCGCGCCGCGTCCTGCGCCTCCTTGGGCGATCTACATTGCCATCACGACCACAATCAGATCCAGCCGATCTCGCCCTCTTCCACACTCGCAAATTGGCTCGTACCGCTGGAATTCCTGCTCGTTGAACTGCAGGCTATTCGGTGCCAGCAGCTGCGCCGCCGACGTCACCAGCGCGCCGACAGAGAACGCTGCCGCGCTGCGGCCACGCCGCTCGCTCTCCTTCCCCATTTGCCTCCAGCGTCCCGTCGTGCAATGTCGTGCAATGAACAAGCCGGATACTGGTACAAGGTACCATATACACGACCACAATAGAGTCCCGTCCGTGCCACATCCCGTGAGTAACATACCCTACGACCTTCGCGCAACATTCGCAGTGGTCAGCAGTGCAGAAAACGGCACCCACGTGAACGGAAACCGGCTCCCTCAATATTTGGCTCGGGCTCGTGGCTTGTGGTCCGGTGAGCGTCGATTGTACTGAAGTTCGGTCCTTCCGCGGAACGAGAAGAAACTCCGATAGGCAGAGAGAGAGGAAAAGGAGCGACGGCGCGGACCTGCAAGTCAGGAAGGGAAGGCAGCAGCAGCGAAGGCGACGGCGCGAGCGGATTCCACGCGGTCTCAGCGTCTTCAGTTCGATCTCCGGCGCGGTTTGAGCCCCCCCGCAGCGCTAACCGACCTCTGGAACGCGGGTGCGGGGCCTGCAAAGCGAAGCGGACAGAGCGACAAGAAAGAAGGCACGTGTCGCGTGGGTTGTTGAATCTCTCGAGTGAGTTCAGCCCTTTCGTTCAGCGCTGGATTTCGGGGAGACTCTTCTGGTTGGTGTGTCCGATAGACCAACCACTTGGGATCACAACTAGCCCAACGTCGCGTGGCGGCATCCGTGGTCCCAGGATACTTCGAGATCTCGCGGACAACGGAAGATGACGACGATGCGCGCGTTTTGGCGGAGAAGCGGCTTGCTGGGCGGGAGTGCAGTCCTGAAGGCGGTTCTGGCGGCGCTAGGGACTGCCGAGGTGACAAGCGAGCGGTTGATGGGGACACACGAAGCGCGCGACGTGCGTCGGAGACTGGGGGACAACTCGGACAGCTACAACTTCATGTTCTACTTCGTGATCGGCGCCATGATGCTCACGTGCCTCATCTACAACATCTTCTTCAAGCACAAGATGGAGGCGGGGTTCCTACGCCAGCAGGCTCTCCCAGAGACCATGCTGCGCCAAGACGTGATCGCCAGGTACGCCTTCCTCTCATTTTCGCCGTGGTGTGACGTGCTCTTCCCTTCTGACAGTCTGTGTGATGCGCCTTGTTTAATGTGAACAGTGACCAAGAAATGAACCATTTGTGGGAGTGCGAGGTCTGCTGTTTCAAAAGCTACGAAGCCCATCAGACGTGCATGCTGTGCGGGACGGATCGATGTACGTGCCGCCAACTTCCCCCATGAAAACCCCTAATAGGGAGACACTGACTCTATCGCAATGTGTTGTTGCTATGCTAGCCTTCAAACTGATCGAGAAGCACGGTCGCTCCTTGGAAGACTCGGCAAGTGAACACAGCAGTGTCACGTCCTCAGCGTCCAACACCAAATACATTTTGTACATGGAGGAGAAGGAGAACCCGACGACTCGCAGCACCACCAACCGGGCCACTCCGTCGCGGTCGATCCGCTCGAAATCGTCAGCCAAAATCAACCGGGAGTTCTTCAAGCGGAAGCTCAGTGTGCTGAATCTGCGGCAGCAATCGGCTCGCCGCCGCCACGAGTGGACGCGCGAACGCAACGAGAGCGGCCAGCTCATCTGGGTGCGCAAGAAACACTATCTGGACCGCAAGGCGCTGAAGACGCTGCGTAGTCTGTCGTCTGTGTCGCTGCGCGAGTCCATCATCTCCAACAGCAGCACCAACTCGGTGGGCATTGTGTCTCGCTTCGTCGTGTCTCCGAAGAACCCCACTGGCCGCCTGTCGCTGGATGCGGCGGAAGGAGCGCTGGCGAGTCGTTGTTCGGACGGCTCGGAGTTCTCGCAGGATGAATTGGAACAGGTGGGCGCGCTGCCTTTCCAGCAGAAACACGCGTGGTTTGTGCAGCACACGGCCGCCATGGAAGTGCCGTGGGAATACGGTCACTTGCTGCTCGAGATCGAACGGGATAATTTGCTGCACAACTCGTGCGAGCAGCTCTTATGGGCGACGCCCGACCAGCTCCACCAATCACTTCGAATCAAGTTCGCTAATGAACCTGGCGTGGACGCTGGCGGACTCGTACGTGAATGGTTCACGTTGATGACGAAGGAGGTCTTTGACGATACAACGGGCCTCTTTTACACGAGCGGCAATGGCGATGGCCTGATGATCAACCCAGCGTCCGCCGAAGCCAGTGTCGACCACCTGATGGTACGTTCGTTGCAACTGGAAGCTGCAACGATTGAAATGGGGCTGACGTGTCGTCGTTTTGCTTGTTTGATTGGGGATTTCAGTATTACCAAGCCATTGGACGCTTTATCGGAAGGGCGCTCTTTGAAGGCATCCTGATCGACGCGCACTTGGCGTTGCCAGTGTGCAAGCACATTCTAGGCATCCCCATCACGTTCTCGGACCTGGAGTTTGTGGACAACGACCTGTACAAGAACTTGAAGTGGCTGCGCGACAACACTGGCGTGGAATCCCTGGCGCTGGACTTCACGTACGTTGCTGCATCTCTATCTCGTGCTTTCTGACCATCCTAGAACGATTGCGTTCGATGGCAACTGCTAATTTGTGTCTTGTATTTCTTCATCATAGCGTCAGCGTGGACCAAATGACGGATAAGTCCAAGGTGGTGGATCTCGTGCCGAACGGCTCGAACATCCCCGTCACGGAGGAGAACAAGATGGAGTACATCAGTCTGCGCTTCAAGTGGATCGTCGCTACCAGCGTCTCGCTGCAGTTGGCGTCGCTGGTGCAAGGTCTGTTTGCGATTATCCCCAAGGAACTGCTGTCCGTGTTCGACCACCAGGAGCTGGAGCTTTTGATTTGCGGAATCCCTGATGTCGACGCGCAAGACTGGAAGACACACACTATTTATGTGGGGGAACGCGACGAACGAGTCATCGCCTGGTTCTGGAACACGGTGCACGAGTTCACCAACGAGCAGAAGGCACGGCTGTTGCAGTTCACGACCGGCTCTGCGAGGGTTCCAGTGCAGGGCTTCAAGGCGCTGACAATGAACGATGGCCGCATCTGTCCGTTCGCCATCCAGTGTGTCAACAAGGAGGAGTGCTTGTATCCTCGAGCGCACACGTGCTTCAACCGGTACGTTTGTGCTGATATTTGATCCTTTGCGTTTGGGAAACGGTCATCTCACTCGTGTTGTTTTCTATGGATGCAGGATCGACTTGCCTCGATACGATGCGGAGAAGGACATGCGGATCGCGTTGTCTCTTGTGATTCAGATGGAAGTGACGGGCTTCACGATCGAGTAGAGGCTCGAGATGTGGAGCCAGCGCCAGGACTCGACGGATAGAAATGCTCGGGGAGAAGTGATAGTCAGTCATTCGTGTATTTACCAGACGGGAAGAGAGAAAGAGGCGTCAGTCGGGAGTAGCCAAACGATAATAGCAGCGAGCCGCGTGCCACCTTGTCTGCGAGAAAACACTTCGATCGCCTTTCAGGCTGACTTTGCTTTGAGACCTCCCGAATTTTGTGCTTCGTGTGGTGTACCCAGTAGTAAACCGCATCCAACGCTGCCACATTATTGTGGGCAAACCTGTATATTCGAATACCCCAGCGCTACAATTTCCAGGCGATATCGCGATCCACTCCCGAGAATCATGGCGCAACGTGCCGCTAGCTCGGCGCAGACGTGGCAGCCGCAGAGGTACCTCAAGTTCGAGCAGCAGCGCCTGCGGCCTGCGTTGGAGCTGTTGGCGCGTGTGCCGCCTCAAGTAGCGGGCGTCTCGGACTCCGATGGGATGGAAATCATCGACTTGGGTGCCGGCACATGCAACATGGGGCCGGCTTTCCTGTACGTTAAGCACGGATCGTCTCTCGTGATGGACATTGCTGATACCCTCTGTGTTAACCCCAATAGAAATCGATGGCCGGAGGCGCGCGTGACGTTCGTGGACTCGTCGGCGGCCATGCTGGAGCGCGCGAAGCAAGAGCATGGCGCCAACGGCAGCATGGATGTCCAACGGTGTGCGTACATTGAGGCGGATTTTGAGCGTTTCCAGCCCAAAGAGCCTGCGGATCTCATTTTCTCCAATGCGGCACTCCATTGGGTGAGTGCTGAGCGACACAAGACGCTGCTACCGCGGTTGCTCTCGTTCTTAAAGCCAGGAGGCACCTTGGCCTTCCAGATCCCTGATTCGCGCCTTCAACCGAGTCATCAACTCATGGTCGAGGCAGCGAAGCAATTGGGCCTTCGTGAGCGTATGGGTGGCGTACGTTGGGTCACGTGCGAACGCGACCCAGACTTTTACTATGAGCTCTTCAAGAACACCGACCCCGACGTGGAGCTGGACATGTGGGCCACCGTGTATGCGCAAGTACTCGAGGGAGGCAACCCCGTGGCGGATTTCACGGGCTCCACGGGACTCGGGCCGTATCTCGAGGCTCTCGGTGGTCGAGGAGACCCCGCCGCCGATGAGTTCGAGCAGAAGTATCGCGAGCTTGTCGCCGCCGCATACCCCAAGCAGAGCGACGGCAAGACCTTGTTCAACTTGAAGCGGTTCTTCGTCGTGGCCACCAAGGCAGCGTAAGCACGTAAATAACGCTGCAACTGCTGGAGATCTCCGTAAATACCGGCTCGAAATCCCATTTTCTACTGGGCAAAGTAAAAAGTTTTGCGATTTCACTTTTTACGAAACGACGCGGATAAATTCACGTTGAATCAACAGGAAACGCGGCATTGGAGCTTTATCGCCTGCGGGATCACGACGCTATGGGACCCAAGAAGGGCAAAGGCAAGAAGGAGAAGAAGGCCAAGGGCGGCGGCGGCAAGAAGGGCGCGCCGGAGGTGAACGATGCCGAGCGCGAGAGCGAGGCGGAGCGACTGGAGCTGGTGAAGCAGGCCAAGGCGCTGCTGGAGCTCACGCGGAAGGAGGAGCAGGCCTTCAACGAGTTCCAGCAACAGCGCGAGAAGATCAACTACTTCTGGATCGTGGAGAAGAAGAACTTCGAGGACCGCAAGGCCGAGCTGCGCAACAAGGAGCGCGAGCGCCAGGACTTCGAGGAGAAGCACCAGGTCGAGATCAAGGTAACGAACTCTTTGAACTGGAACACATTTTTTATCATGTTTATATGTATTTAATGTGAATGTTGCTTCCTCGCCAGGTCTACAAGCAGCGCGTGAAGCACCTGCTGTATGAACACCAGAATGAGATCACCAACATCAAGAAAGGTGTGGAGTCTTCGTCGCTACGGCTCAGTATCGAGAGCTCGTCCATTGAACTGAAGATTGTGGGATTCACGTTATGATTTGTTTACTTAGAGATGGAGAAGTCGATGAAGCTGTCACAAGACGACTACCGCGGCAACGAGCGTGAACTCAAGACGGACAAGCGACGGCTCAAGTTCGACCTGAAGGAGATCGAGTTGTCCCACCAGGACTACCTCAAGTCTCTCAAACAGGAGCAGGACCGACGTATCACAGTGCTACGACAGGAATTCGAGCGTCATGCCAAGGAGCTGCAGCAGAAGTACGAGCGGAAGCGCAAGGCCTTCCGCGACGACCTGGAGACTCGTCGCAAGCAGGACACGCAGAAGATCGAGGAGCGGAAGAACCTGCACATCGCGCAGCTTATGACGGCGCATGAGAAGGCGTTCGGCGAGATCAAGAACTACTACAACGACATCACGCACAACAACCTGGACCTCATCAAGTCGCTCAAGGAAGAAGTGAGCGAAATGAAGAAGAAGGAGGCGCAGGACGAGAAGCTCATGTTCGAGATCTCGCAGGAGAACAAACGCATGTCCGAGCCACTTAAACGTGCGCTACTAGACGTGGAGAAGCTGCGCAAGAACATCCACGTGTATCAGGACGAGAAAGTGGAGCTACGCACAGCCAAGGCGCAGTTGCTAGTGCTGGAACAGGAGCACGCCACGTTGGCTTGGGAGTTCGAGGTACTGCAGCAACGGGCGGCACAAGTGGCTCGCGAGCTGGAGGAGCTCACGGCGCAGTTTCACGGCAGCATCTACGATGTTCAGCAGAAGACGGGGCTTAAGAACCTCCTGCTGGAGAAGAAAATGGGGGCGCTCACACTGCAGCTCGAGCAAAAAGACGCCGAGCTCAACGAGGTACTACTGCATGCCAAGCTGGACCCCGCCATCGTGGACCGCGTGAAAGGCCGTCTCGAAGACATCATGGTCAATAAGGCCGAAGACCTGCGCGAACTCGAGCAGGAAATGGCACACATCGCCAAACTCCAGAGCGATTTGGCGGCGGCCATGCAACTCAAGATGAGTGAGTACGGTCTTCCACTCGACGAGCTGGGCTTCACGCCGCAGACTCGCGCGGCACTCCAGGCACGAACCGCCACGTCAAACAACTACAATAGCAATAGTCCTCGTGGCAAGGTGAGTGTGGCGACCACTAGCGTAGCCAAGGAGGCGCATCTGGCCAAGACGCGAGCAGCCGCAAGCTCCAGCATGAGCCCGGCCAAGCCACAGACCTCGTTCGGCGTGACTGCCAACGCCACCACGGCTCAATAAGGCGCTCCTTTGCTCTGATCTTTTCGAGACCGTCGGTCAGAGAGCTCAATATCGACAGCCAAGGCTGCTTTATCCATAATCTCCATTTTGCGCTTGAGAACTGCAAGCTGCCTTCCTCTCGTTGCTTTTCTCGGTATCGCCATCTTCTTATCGTCGTTCTTCCCACTCCATTTCGATTGTTGGGCCTTGGATGGAAGACGGCAGTCGCTCCAGACACACATAAATACAGGCACATACGCTCTTGCACTCAGTCAAATGACAGCTTTCAAATCCAGCGTTAGCTCCGTCCAGTCCGTTCTTCCTTTCCACCACCTAACTGAACCGCGGAGGCAGCACGAGGTAGCACAGTTTCGCGACTCGCTCGTCTAAATAGTCCAGTTTGATCGCCATATCGTGCTCAAAGCGCGCGACCTGCGAGTTCAGTTGGTGAACTGCATTCACCGCGGCCTGTAGCGAAGCCGTGGAGCCGCCGCCGCCGAAGCCACTAGCGCCCACGCCGTTGATGTAGGGGTTCACGTCCATAACGTTGACGGACAATCCGGAGGTTGCTGTC
Source organism: Nothophytophthora sp. Chile5 (assembly GCA_001712635.2). Taxonomy (NCBI): domain Eukaryota; phylum Oomycota; class Peronosporomycetes; order Peronosporales; family Peronosporaceae; genus Nothophytophthora; species Nothophytophthora sp. Chile5. The sequence goes on from MBAC02000964.1 coordinate 52,919, forward strand.
GAGGCCACCGAAGCTGCCGAGTTCACTAGTGTAGCCGACGCCGCAATGTTGCCACTGCCGACCGGATTGCTCACTACGTTCACGAAGAAATTGTTCGGCATAGCTACCGTCGTAGTGACACTTGCACTATTACTGGAGGCAGCAGTGACCGTCGCATCCAGCGAGGTGGCGATTAGTGCCTGCGGTTGCGTAGAGGAGGCGTCCACCGAAGAGAGAGCACGTGTCATGTCCATAGCAGGTTCAAAACGGTCGGGGAGCCGCTCGAACTCTTCGTCTGTGAACGTCTTGATGCCGTGAGCCCGCTTGAAGTGGCGCAACCAGTTGGTGATCGCCTTGAAAGACACATTGGCGGCATCTTCCGCCGAGTACTGCATGAAGAGGTCGGTGGTCTTGGCAGTCAGCGCTTCGGAAGTCACCGCCCGTTCCAATCGACGCTGGCGGATCATCCAGCGGTAGAGCTCCTGCTCCACGCCCGGATGGTACTCGGACGTGGCACGCAGCGTCTTACGCCGAAGCGTAGACAAATGCTTGGCGTCAATACAGAACGACAAGATGCGCTCCTTGTTCTTCTTGATGTCCGACACTTGCTGCCGACTGATGCCGAACGTCCGCGCGATGGCAATGGGCTGTTCGCCGGCCTCCAAACGTTGCAAGACCTGCTGCTTCTCGTGAATGGACAGCACCACGCGCTTGCGCTTCATACCGACGCCTCCGCTGCCATGCTCAGCATCCATTAGCGGGCCGTTCCCACCCCCGCTGCTGCTGCTATTGGCGCTGGCGTAATTCGCCATGGCGTCGTCCTCTGGGCTTGGTGGTGGCTGATGCGCGACCGCCATGGCGTCCACTGCCGTCGGCGTCGCCAGAGCCTGAAGGCCGCTCTCCTCGTGGTCGGAAGCGGCGACTGCCACGCCCAACGAGCCCGCGGAGGGAGAGACCATGGCCGCTAAAGAGGAGGCGCGCGGCGGCGGGGAGGCGCTCATGAGAGAGAGTGTGTGTTATCAGGCGCTTGCTTGAAGCGCGCCTCCTGTGTGTATACGTGGTCGGCGCCGCGGCGTTTTCCGGATTTGGCGGAAAATGGGCGACGGGGAAAAGAGAGGGGAGCGCAGTGTTGGAGTAGAGCACGGTAGTGCATCACATTTGTGGCTCGCACGGCGTTGGAAGAACCCTTCATTTTGCATATCTCTGTACAAGCTGATACGTATCTGTGAGAAAGTGTTTGCTATCGAAAGCAGGGATTGAATCAGATTGCTGGTCTATTTCTCGTTGAAACTCGCGTTTGATGTCATAACTGATGTTTCTCTGAAGGTTGGTAACATTAATTTCAAGAGCAACTTGTTCTGAAAAAGCACAAAAGCACACAAATGGGGCTATACACTTCCAGCGCGACTTTGGTATCCGTATGCTGCCGGAAAGTGACCAAACCGGAAAACAATTTAGAAGAAAAAATGACCCTTTGATCAATTGGGCGTTTGGTCAAGAGCGAAGATGAACAGGAATGACGGCGGCTCTGCAGGCGCCAATGCGTCAATAAGTGCTGGTATGCACCGGAGCGCCCCATGGGATCATGCGGCACCCAGTGTTCCCGACCGCAACAGCAGTACTTGGCGCCTCTAGCCCCCTCGATGCCGCATCTTTTGGTTCCAACTTTCAATCTTCTGATGTCGTTTCCTGTCTTGCTCTTGTGCTGCAGACTATGGAGACCTCCTGCTGCTCGAGAAGAAGCGCAAGTCGCAGGAAGAGGCCACCAGCAAATTGAACAGTGGTAGGATCTGCTTCTGCTCGAGTAAACCGCGTCCGCCATGCGGCTAAGTTGTGTGGGCTACCATGTTAACTTCCCCGCAGCTTTGGTGGAGGAGACGCTGACGAAGCTGCGTGCGAAAGCCCAGGAGCTGCAGAGTGACAAGTGGATGTACCAAGACGTCCAGATCTAAAAGGCGATCAGCAAGTATAAGATAATGGCAATGGTGGCCGAACAAAAGCTCAGCAAATGGCACGGACAGCTTCGACACAATCGTTTTTGTTTTGTTTTTGTGTTCATGTTTGACTAGTTAACGCGACTTCCGACTCCCCGCCTGTGGCTGATCTGCCAAAATTCAGGGAAAGAGGCGACCATCGACGAGCGAGAGCCCAGCAGAGCCGCTACATCGTCAGTTCCTCAACTACCAAGCGATTGGAACGTCCGTCGTCTTCAGCGTTCTCCAGGTCCTCGCCCCGTTGCAGCTCCCTCTCCTTCCCAGTGTGTTGCGCTCTTAGCTGGAGATTTATTCCCGCTTCTTCATCTCCTCGAACAGCGTCGCACCGAGACGAGCAGGCGACCGCGTGACGGCGACGCCGGCCGCTTCTAACGCGGCGAACTTGCCAGCAGCCGTGCCCTTGCCGCCCGAGACGATGGCTCCGGCGTGGCCCATGCGACGTCCGGGGGGCGCCGTCGTGCCAGCGATGA
>MBAC02000969.1:0-10744 GCA_001712635.2 Nothophytophthora sp. Chile5
GCCCATCGAAAAACTCACGCCACGCTCCACCACTCGCAACCCCTCGCCTCTCCGCAAACACCTCCACGACGGCACACGCACGGCCCCGACAGGGTCGCAGCCACCTCCGCCGTTGTCCGACCGTCCATTAGGCGCGGCTAGCAATCGAGAGCAGTCGAGAGCAGCCGAGAGCAGCCGAGGGCAGTCGAGAGCAGTCGAGAGCAGTCGAGAACGTCGCCCGGACTCCAGCGTCAGGCCTGCTTCCCCTCTAGTAAACACTAGTCCATGACACGTCGCCAGGACGGCCCACGCCATGCGCAGCCGTACACGAAGCCGCTACGACTACCGCAACCACGGCGGTATGTCGTTGATGTCATCGCGAGGGGGATACGCGATGGTGGTACGTATACGAACGAACTTAATACTATTTTGGTGGATCCACTTGTCATCAAGTACACGATGAAGAGTTTCACATGGTTAAGTCTATTGTGTTAATCTGTATCACAAATTTTTACAATCCTACCTAAACCCAATATATATAACAAATCTTACCCATCTGCTGGACGACAATTAGGGTATTTTTTTCGAGAATATTAAAGCTATACCTCGTAGTTTGGATGTGCTAAGTCATATCTAGTTCCGGGCAATAGCCCTGGCTTTCAGCAAACATCCTGAAGTAAAACTCCAAGGAAAAGAATCGAACGGGAGCAAAAATTGGCGGAGCAATGTTGTGTATTTCTCTGATAAGGATCGAGATTCGTTAGTCTCGCAAAAGAACCGAGACACTGGCAATGCTTCGATCTTCTGAAATATACCTGCAAAAGAGACAATACAGCTGAAAGATCCCAAATCCTCACACGAATTTTTTTTGACATACAAGACGATTATTTGGTGGTTCGATAATGGTTCAAACAGCACGACTTACGGACAGACATTCCTCACCCCTAGGTTGGGTTCCATATTGGCCATCGGCCCAAACGATTGATTAGCTTGAGGTTGTGCACCTGAAAAGAGAATCGAAAAATAACGAGATATCTTAGCTAAAATTCTACATTTATGACAACCCCGATGTGCCGTTTGGCCTTGGGTGCGTTCCTGTAAATTGGCACAGGATGTTGGCTGCAGTCCAACACGCTATTTGTTTGAAGTATTTCACCATTGTGTTGCATTGCCAGAATTTTGATGCTAACTTGCTGTGTTTTGTCAAGGTTAAATCAAATGCTAGCCATCAATTCTGACTACAGCACACCATGGATATCATCAACTGAGTTGATCAAAACAAATTATCAATGAATAGTTCACCTGCTCATTTAATTCTTTACTGATCAGTTGATGGTTTCTAAACGATAAAAATGGTATTATATCGGAAATATTCGAGTACAGGAGAAACCTTCGGTTTAACGTTATTTACTGCAAGACTGCTAAAAGTGGCAAATACAAAGAATCTGATTTAACTACATACTAAAATCATAGGAAATACAATACAGCGCGCTTGCTGCTGTTGTCGCACAATTGTATCGGATATCATCCAGTCATTTCCCTACGCAAGTCATCCACCCATGCTTTGAGTACCAGAGAATTTCGTTTTCAACTCCCGTGTTCATAAGTACCTTCACTTTGCCTCCATTTACAAAGAAACCTCCCTACGCCACCACCACCATGGACGCCACCGAAACTGTCAACCGCCTCCAGTTCCAACAGTACGCCGAGGAGCAGAACTTACGCGAAAGCTCGGCTCGTTTTGGAAACGTCTCTCTCCATATCGAAGAGGAGACTCTGGACTCGGTTCCCCCCATTGCTGACAGTTTCCTCGAGAAAGGTGATCCAGAAGCCATCCTCACGATGATTAATTTCTCTGTGGAAGAGTTCACTACTCAATGAGTATCTTGGAGGTGGAAATGCAGCTAGCGTGGACGATGGGTCGCGGCAGGAAGCGCGACNCCCCCCCCCCCCCCCCCCCCCGCGACGCCTTCTTCATGGCTCTCACTGTTCTCAAGCACTACGACACATGGCTAAACACGCGGTTGACTTCCGGCTTCAAACGGCTACGTTTGAGAAGATGATGTACAAGGTGTTCGGGATCATTAAACCCGTTCAATTTGAGCACTACGTACGCCCTGACGCGATGGCAGAACAGCGAGCTGTAGGGAACACTTTCGCTAACTAGCCGTATGCTCTCTACGCTACGGATGTCACCTTTCAGCCAGAGTATCGCCCCGCGGGAAGTTTCATTAAGCAGAAGCAATACTTCTCCGGGAAGCACAAACTGTACGGCTACAAACTGGAGTGCTCGGTGGCGTACCCTAGATTCGCAGTCGACGTCTCGGTGCACGCGCCAGGCTCCAAGTCCGACCTCACGATCATGATGGAGCGGGCAGACGTTCACCGCAGTATGCTGAAGAAGACGCGCGCTGAGAGAGCAGAATTGGGCATCGGAGAGGGCCCTCGAGATCACACAGACGAGTGGGCGGTCCTTGTGGACATGGGCTACCAAGGAGCGCAGTCACATCTGCGCACGGTCCAGCCGAAGCGCAAGCTGCGTGTAGGAACTCTCAACCATGATGACCTCGCTCGCAACGACCGCGTGGAATCTGACCGCGTCCTTGTCGAGATCTTCTTCGGGCGAATGAGCAAACTGTGGCGCGTGATGTGCGCCACCTACAAGTGGAACGAATGCCGCTACGACCAACTTTCGCGGCTTTGTGTGGCCTTGACGAACACGCATGCACACTTAAACCCACTGCTCCTTCAAGACAGGGAGCACTATCGCTCAGTGCTGGCGCGCTATGTGTCGATGGGCGACGAACGACGCGAAAAGCGAGCTCGCACGCAGCGCGACTATCGTATGTGGCTCTCTCAGCGACCGCGCCCAACGAACTCCGCATCTCCGGCTCGTATCCGATGCTCGCCCCATGGAAGAGCGCAAAACGACAGCGAACACTCACAGGGATACTAGGTACGTCCCAATGTCAGTCTATTGCGGTGTTATAGGCTCAATATATCCTGTTACGAAAATAGCACCAAACAAAACAGCCATTAGACCTTTCGGGACATCCCAAAATACAGCGCGCATACCGAAGAGTCGTGTGTGCAGCAAGTAGTGTGGAGGCACACAAGCCCCAGCGACACAGCACGAAGAGTCGCCATCAACGTGGCGACGCAGAGAACAGCTGAACGGGCGCAGTGTAGCCAGCCCTTGGACGATTTGGACGCACGGAGGGCCCTCCGGTATGGCGGAGAGAGAGCGCACGGCTGAGAGAAGGCGAGCAGGGAGAAGAACGGCTTGAGCGGTAGGCGAACGATTGGGAACTGCAGTGTGTATGCCTGTTATCGGCCAGGCGGCCCTGGAGACCAGTCGCTCTCTTTTGGTTGGTTTTTCCCATCACCGTTCAGAAACAGAGTAACTATTGGATTTATTTAACACATGGTTTTATCTTGGTAAACTTGAATTATCAAAGTAATTCGTCATTTTGTTTTTCACATGCGCATTTGTAGAGTAAATGTTTAGGAGATTCAATGTATAAACTGTGAATATTGTTTTCCTCGCAGTAACTGTGCAATTTTTAATCAGGTATCAAGTATACATATCCCGAAGAAATTAGCGGTTAGAAACACAAGGACGTCGAAATAAATCAATAGAATCGAGTTGGATTGGTGTACAGGGGCCGTGGAAAAACAACAACAGCTGTGACACCGACTTCGTCGAGGGCAGGTCGGACAAGAAGTCAGTGACGAGTGGAATCCTCCTCCTTGATGGCATGCCAGCAGGGTCGCGCTGCAAGCACGACGGTGTAATCATGCCGACTACGGAGGTGGAGCTCCACGCTTCACTTAAGCTGGGGCTAGAATAGTGGGCCTAAGAAGCTGTTCAAGGGGATCGGACTGAATATCGCGTTGGCCAAGTTGATGCAAGTGGATATCCAAGCAGCAATATGGCAGCAACAACAGTCAGTCAGTTTGTAAATCACATGGAAGCATACGTCGTGCGGTATTATCTGAACCTATATTGCTACCCACGTGAGGTCGAAGGTCTGGCGCAGCATCCACGATTGAAGGCCAAGCACATGGACGTTCGCGTCAAGTTCATATGCGTGCACGTCAAGGGAAAACTAGCGCAGTCTCTGACATGCTAAAATGCGATTTCAGCACCAAGACTGAAGGAGCTGCGTGAAATGGTGCGACTGCAGTGATCTGCAATACGCCCCCGTAGAGGACATATTCGCAAGAAGCCGGTCAGGTAAATTTGCGTTGGAAGGCACATAGATGAGTGATTGCAATCTGGTTCGGACCAATGGATCTGTGCATCCTGGCGATGCAATCTGATGGCGGAGAGCGGGCGGCGTCAAGTACATGGCTGTCGCGTGGTTCCATAATTCGTCAGAGGACAACAGTTGTAAGTATCGGTGATGTAATACTTTCCTTTCATCTTGCAATGCTCACAACAGCCACGCAGTCCAACCGAGGCCTGCTAAACAGCGTACGGACCGATATTTACGTCTTGCTTCTTCTCGAGAGGGTTCAATTCTGGATGGGAGACTGGAAGGAAGAGAGCCACGCAGTCGAATTTTTGCGGCTAAAATCTGCACCTGGAATACCGGATTCGTCTTGTATTCCTTGCAAATATCTGCCAGCTCCACAACCTTGAGCATTGTGTACTCATCGCGAGTCCGATAAATCGTTCCATCAACACGGTGCTCCACTCCTTTTTTTAGAAGCCAGTCAATGAGCTGAGACTTCCAAAAGTTGGATTCCGCCGGCTTGGAATCGTTTGTGAGCACGGTGTGATATGTCGTGCGGTCGATCACAAGCACTGAACGTGGGGGTAATGCTGGAAAGACCCTCTTCTCCAGTCAATCGAAGAAAACAGCAGAGTTTATCTTCGTGTGGTAGTCAGATCTCTGCAGCGCAATCTAGCCACGAAAGATCAACCCCACTCCTTCGACGAAACCAATTTCATTGTTGCCCACGTGGCACACAATGGAGCGCATACCCGTTCCCGACGGCACTTTCATGCCGTCATTGCCTTCTTCGTCTAGCCAAACAGTTGCAGGCGTCATATTCTTCGTGACGCACGTTCAATCTTGGTAGAAGATTGGGTGGCCCTCTGTTCGGTAACGACGGGCGAATTGGATGTAGTTGAGGCGCTGCAACGCCATGGACTGTTTCTCCTTGACAGGTTTGTATTGGTTCGGGCGAGATCCATGCGTGAAGCCCATGCCGTTTTTTAGAACTCGGTGTAGCGTCGCTCTGCTCCACGCCCAACTCGACGATCGAGTGCTCCTCGTGGCCACCAGTTCCTTGATCAGGCTGTCCAACGTGACGTGTTTTTGTCGCTGTACATGCCAAAGAGGACCTTCCTGACGGCTGGATAGATGGTTTTAGGTACGAGGCGGTCTCTGTTGCGCTCTTCGACGTCCTCATCGCTTGGAATTTCGTCGCCGTCCCTCAGATTCTTGAACACATTCAAAACAGTGCTCATGCCGAGGTCAAGACAGGTTGCTGTTCGCTTGACAGGCTGATTTACATTAATCCGCTTGCCACGGCGTGCTTCTTCTTCGAAGCAGCTTCTCATGTCTACGATTACCTTGGCGACAGACTTCGTCGTGCAGCGGCATTTGCGCTTGTCTCCAGCTCTGCCTTTCCGGGCTTCCATGTGTCTTGATATTGATGCTCGACAACTTTGACCAGACTTATCCAATGGACGAATAGTTTTCACTGCTACAATATGCTGTTATTTGGATCAATTTTGGCCAATATTCGAGGAGGTGAATAAAGAAAATTACTTGTTTTGGATGAAATATTCCGGCTCTACAATTAACTGACACAGACTTTAGAAGCTGCGCTCGAAACTTCAAGATGCTCACCGCTCTCCGTTCCCCGGTCCCCGTCATCTTCACCAACAGGCAGGCGGCCAACTTCTACTTTCGGTCGTGCCGCGACCAGTACAATGAGGTAATACTCGAGTACTTTCGTTGCCGGTGCGGCTCGGTCCGAAAGCATGTTTCCGGCACAGGTACACGAACCTGATGCAGCATGTCAGACGCGCGCACCCTGCGTTCGCTGAGGAAATGCTGGTATCTACGCCCGGCGAGACCGACCCGCTCTCTCACTACGTTCGCTACTCCACCCCAAACTTATTCGGATGGTTGGAGTGGATTGTCAAAAGCAACATGCCGCTCTCGTACTGCGTGAGCAAGCTAACGCGACGGTACTCTCACGATTGTCTTTACACATGCCCTTTCTGAACGACTGACTGATATCTTATTACAATTTACGATATGCCAGGTACACTAAACTCAAGCACGTTTGCGTTGAGGCGCTTCGGTGTGTCATGGAGGCAGTGACACGCATGGTCGAGCTCTCAATTGCGGCAGAAATGACAGAGCGCTTTGGCCTCACCGTTGACGGGTGGAGCCACGACTCCGAGCACTTCATCGTCGTGTTTGCGAAGTACGAGGTGGGTATGGTGGCGCGGTGCCCGCTACTATACATGGTTCCGCTCGCCAATGACAAGGCCGACGACCAACCATTAGTCAGCCATCACGCTTTCTTGGCAGCGATCCTGGCTTGCGACCTTGGTAAGCGCGTGGAGCAGTGTCTCTTCATAGTGGGAGATACCTGCTCCGCCAACCATCGCCTCGCGACATTGATGGGGATACCGCTAGTCGGATGTGCTAGTCACAGGATCAACAGGGCTGTGGCCGAGCGACTGAGCGCCTACTCGGATGATCTCGACTTGGTTTAGGCGCTGATGGTCTAGTTGCAGACGTTGAACCAGTCTGCCAAACTATGGTACGTTTTGTGGCTATATTTATACTGATTTCGATCTATAACCGTAACTTATGGATACTTTTGTGGCTATCGTTTTTGGACTGACCATTTGCCAATCATCCTCCAGCAAACCCGCTCTTCCTTTGCGATGCTGATCATCTATTTCGAGCTTCTCCCGTTTGTGGATGTAGAGGACGAAGAGCTATCGGAGCTGCTGCCATCGGCCGCGTCCAAGAGCCGACTGCGCGAAGTGCTTGGCTATCTAGAGGATATCGAGTCTGTCTCCAAGGCGCTGCAAGGCACGGATGTAAATCTGCTTGACATTCGAGTATGCTTTGACGATCTCATTGTCTCAAATTCGTCGTACGCCCGATATATCGGTTTAAAAACGTTTGATTTGCTCTATGCATATGATAGCATATAGTTTGCATTTGTATTGCTTTTTGAATGTAGTTCCTCGAGCCGAAATTGTTCACAGCTCCGACTTTGAGTCCGGATGCGTGCGAGTACTCAATAGCCAAGGCAAACACATGAAACGTGCAGAGAAGGCAGGTCTAGAGCCCACGCTTGCGGCTCCGCCCAACAAAGACATGATAGAAGAGGAAGCGGGTGAAGCGGAAGCTTCGTTCGTCGAGCGACTGCAGAAGATCCGACGCTTGGAAGAGTGCCAGCCGACCTGCGAACTACTCGCGTTTATCGCACCCACGTCGAACGTGGTCGAGCGATTCTTCAGTGTCGCTCGCACCGCAATTGGGCTGCAGCGGCACTTACACCCTGGGGATGTTGCTATTTTTGCGATAGAACGCCGGCACTGCCGAGGGAGATCCCCACATAGAAATAGAAATATACATTGATTGTGATTGCCAATTCAAGTTTTATTTTATTTCTGTTACTGTCAATGCGATTTCTGTAGGTTGGTGGTCTTGGCTACATAGTCGAGATTGGCGAAATCAGTGTCAAGAAGAAGAGCAAGAACAACTGTGGCATGCATCACGAGGACTGTTGGTTGTTTGGTAGGGTCGATCGGATGTCGGGACGCTGGTTCGGCGTGCTGACGTACGAGGACCACATCAAGAAGACGTTAAGCCCGCTCATCAAGAAGCACATCAAAGCTGGGACGACCATCACGTCGGACCAGTTTGCGAGATACGTGTCTACCAACTTGGTCCACACTTTGGAGAACAATCGCTGGCTCAGGGGCATGCACTACACACATAAGTGGGTAAAACACTCCAAGAATTTCGTCGACCCCGCGACGGGCGCCTGCACGAACCGCATCGAGGGCACGTGGGAGGTGCGGATCAAGCACAAGCTGAAGAAGATGAGCGGCATCGACGAGAACCTGCTTCCTTCCAACTTGGACGAGTACGTGTGGCGATCCTGGTACTTCGAGGGTTTAGTGTCCGGCATCAAGAAGTATTGCCACCACTAAACATCAATACTACATTTAGTACATGTTCCGTTTCAAAACAATTTTTATTTCTACGTGGGGCTCTCCCTCAGCAGTGCCAGAACGCCGACTACCGGGACACCCGCACTGTGGACAGCGCTGAATGATAGCTAGGTAGGTAATTCGTCAATACAATGAAAGAGGACCAGTTCTATTGTTTGTATTTGGATGCAATATCCTATTGTGCTTCCACTTGTTGCTAGCATCAATAATCTATCCCGTGTTGTGCTTGCCAATAGATACCAATGCAATAGTCGGCAGCCCTGGTGGCGTGTACATGGTTAAACTTTCTGTGAACCAAAGATACATGCAGCGACGTTTGGAGTAAGCCAGCCTTAAAGTAGTGTAACACCAGCGCCAACATAGGCACACCAAAGTTCTGGCGATATCTATTTTATGCATTCCATCCATTCCTTGTCCATGTCCATGCCTATCCAAGCAAGAGGTCGTAATATCCCTAGCGCATCTCCATTGACTGGAGTTGTCAGTTGAGTTTCGTGAATTTGGTGAACCCAGCAAAAACACAGCGAATAATATGGAGAGTGCAGAAGCATATATTAAACTTAAATGTATGCGAAACGGACAACATGGGCGTGCTTTGATCACAGAACATAGGAGGAACACATAGTTTATCACAACCAAACTGTCAAAAATAAAAAAAAACGTGGATAGCTGTAGATGTCTTTGTCGGGATCTAGTATAAACGAGACAAGCATGTTGCCATTGCGCCAAACCATTTTCACCTGTATACTCGGATACACCAGGAGATTGAAGTAGACACAGTCGATACTGAGTACACGCTGACGAGCTACGGACGCGAAGATCCCGTTGATGATCATGACTATCGTAATTAGTCATCTTCTCCTTCTCAGTGATTGTGCGGGTGGGATGGGAGTGGGGTATCGCAAACTGTTCCAAGTAGGACTGGGCATTTAAGGAGGAGTCGACGATCCCTCCCAGATTGACCGCTTGAATTGGTGGCCCTTTGCCTGCTCGGTGGAGTAAACACGGATCACGATGGCTCAAAACGAAATCGATGGACTATATCTTCGTTGGCGGATTATGATCTATGAATGTGAATAGCGTCTCCAAAACACTGCGGATTCCAGAGACCGAAGCCACATGTGGTCTGATTCGGCGAAAAAAGGCCTCACTGAGATATAATTCACTTTGCGGCCTGAAACTGGCTAGTGAAAAGGTTCTTTAGTTGATCTGTTAAGATATACGCCTACACTTACTAGCTGACATGCAGGTCACAGCGATTTTTCCCCCCAGGACTCGAACTTCCCAAAGGAGTTGGTGCATGGACGATACGTAAAGTGGGTGAATTTTTCTCGTGCTTCGCGCGATCTACTCTTCAGCTCAAATCTGTTGTGGCAGTTGCTGCACTCAAAGCCCAAGAACGCGACAAACTGTGCGATGTTGCTGACCCAATGAGACACATCATTCTCTTCCACGTCCAGGTGCATGCGCAGGAGCAGAATTTCGTCATCTTATCTGTAGCAAATTGTCGCATATGACACACACGCCGCCGGGCTGTGTGCAAACAATCTTCTCCCCCCCTCTTGATATTGATATTTGCGGTTCCAGTAGTGTGTAGCGACCTTCGCTACTCTGCCGAGTGACAATCGCAATCGCCGGCATCTTGTCGTCGTTCATTTAGCCGTCTCCAGGTCCGCGAAGTCTCGGTGGAGGGTTCTGTGTAGGTCCTTTCAAAAGCTCTAAAGATTGGACATGAAGGCGTCTTGAGTCACGAAGTTGAGCTTGTAGAGGTTTTCATTTTCCATGACTTTCTGTTGATCCTTCACGAGGGCATCGGACGGAGATATAGGGTCGTGATGCGGTGGTCATCTTGGCGGATGTCATTCCCCAGTACGGTTTTTCATTGGACCTGGCACCGTGGTGACCAGAGACTGTATATCACCCTGCGCAGCGTGTTTCGCGACGACTCGATACCCATCCTCGAAAAGCGCGTGTTGTATCGCGTGTGGCCACGCTGTTCTTATCCTGTTGGGGGATCGTATCTTGCCAAAATAAAACTGAGGTTAGAGATCTCAGTCGCAGTCGGTTTCGGATATGTCTAATACAACATCGTCGTGTAAAAAAATGTCATGCGTGTTACATTTTAGGAATTTGTGCCCTGGTTTACTGTGGGCGCTTGTCTTGGTAGTCCGAATAACCGGATCAGACAAAATTCTCAGCGAATATCCATGGGTTGGCAACCATTTACAACAATTGTAAAACAAAAGCCGCGGGTTGCACGGATAGGCCTCGTAAAATGATATAAAGTTTTCGTAAAAATGTACTCCTGTTATACAACTTACAGTAGTCGGAAAAACAATTAAAATATAATAACTATATTGACGGAATACCGAATTATTGGATCCCGTAAAATATGAAATTGCCCCCGTAATAACTAACTTAAACGACCACTTTAGTGCGCGCGACCACTTGAGTGCACGGCAAGCAATTATACCAAATAACAATCACGGATTCAGATTTTATCGTCTCTTATTGGTCGGCTTGATATTGACCACTTTAGTG
>MBAC02000970.1:0-21344 GCA_001712635.2 Nothophytophthora sp. Chile5
GTTATTGGGCACTCACCATTTCCGCCCTTTATATGGTGAGCACTACGGGTGAATTTGGCATACACTTCTCGACTTTAGCCTTTCTCGTGGCGACTTCTACAGGTCGACAAGAGACTCTGGACCCGACGTCACATGGATGTTGATGCCTTGTATTGCATTGCAGTGAAAATGGTGCATTTCGCATGTTACTAATGCTGCATCGAAGACGACTTTTGGGGTAGTGAGAGACAGAAGCAAATCGAAGAACCGGTTAATGACGGATTTAATCTCTCACATCGAGAGAACCGTCTTCCTAGTGTGACACGCCATGATTATGGAGCTGCTTGCCGAGTTGTGTGGGATGATAGGGGAGAGCGAAGGGAAATCCCGGAGACTTGTAGAGTTCAAATCCCACAGTTTCTTTGGCTTCATAAAGGTGACTCTCTGGATTTTGGAGGAGTGGAGCCAGCTGGTGGTTAGGCTTGACAAGCGGACCACCAAAACTATCCGTTCAGGCGCAGAGCCACCTGAGGGCTTCCCTCTGGCAGACGACAAGTTGAATTTCATTCAGCCAGTGTGCTTGCTATAGTCGATCACTGCCAAGAATCAGAGGGCACAGAGCGAGCCCGCCAATCAGATCGAAGTCCTCTTGACATTGTATCGGTTGCGACAGATCATCTTGAATGAATCCGAACCACTCGAGGACTATCGGAACAAGCGTCAGTAGTCCCCATACTGCTTATCGATTGCTTAATTGACCCCACTCCTGGCCAAGACACGACAGCTGTTTTCAGACGCATTTCACAAGTCCTTGTCACGTTACACGAATAAGGACACATTCCGCAAGCACTTATATTTGGAGTTGCAGATGCTGCTGCACCCAAAACTCAGCGTTGGCGACCATGGTCCGCTTATGCAACCAATAACTTGTCGTCGACCCTCAAAATCCTGCCAAGCACACGCATGTCGACGGAGCAAACCGAACGGTTGAGGCACTGTAAAATATAGTGATGGATCATCTTCGGGCTCTGATGGTCGTTGCGATTCCTGATTTGAATGGTGACCTGCAGATGATGCCGGAAACAGCGCTCTCCGTTGTGACTCAGAAGACATCATGGACTTCTCCAAAGCATTGTACGATTGCGCATCTGAGAACCTCAACTGGTATAACAACGACAAGAACGATGGAGAACGCGAGCGATGAGTTGTATTGTTGGTGCGGCTCGTCACCATGCGCTTGGAAGCACTATGAAGAGGAGCTTAGGCTAGCCGCGAACAGGGCGCAACACCAGCTCGCACGGCGCAGACGGCGGAACAGGTCCATTCGTCAGCTGCTAGGGTGGCTATTTCTCTATTTGAGATATGGAAACTTGCGCGGACCAATTTCGGCGTGCGTGAAGAAGAAACTCACAGAGTTTTGGCCAGACTTCGATGCTAAGGTACGAAGTATGTATTTTGTTTATGGGTCTGGTACTTTGAGTTCCTCAACGGGTGTAATGGTTGTGTTGGTTCGTTTTTGCGCGAAGCTACAGGATCACTCGTTGGTGCTCTGCATACTGTCTCCAGTGTGGAACGTAGCTGAGGTGGGTTTTTGAGCGCATCCTGGTGGTGAAATGCGTTAAAACACTCCATGTGGAAGCTGCACTCACACTTTGTACATCCATATCTGGCTTTCCGCTTGATGCCTCGCAGACTGCACAGATAACACTGAAGCTTGTCGTTGCTGTGTTGGGTCGAGTTTGGGGTAATGATGTGAAGCGAAGTATCGAGCCCAGCAATGCCATCAATCGATTCCCGCGTGCACTTTCGCTCGTGCAAATCGCGTCTGCGCTTATTGAGTTTTTCATTGCTTGTGAGCACGTTAGCAATCCGCCGTTTGAATTCACGCAATGCTAAACCGGCCGCAGCCGTGGGTCGGACAGTTCTGAGCAACGCATACGCATTGATCATTGAGATGTCAAGCAGCCAGGTAAACATTGTCATGCTGAGCCGTTTCTCGCTGCGACGGGTGGGGTTAGTGCTGCGCAGTTGGTCGACGCTATCAGCTGCATCATGATGCGGTTGTATGCAGCAGTCATGGTTGGGGCCATGAATGCCTTCCGATGCAGCATGCGATCTTCTGCCCAGCGTTGAATTTTGGTCGTACCGTGGCAACGCAAAATCGCTTCGGAGGATGCGGAGGGCAGTGATCGGGCCGACGGCGTTGCAGCCAAGTCATTTGAGTAGAAGATGACCATCTTTTTATCTTTGTAGATAATGTAGCCAGCGTTTTCGGCGAGTGTAAAATTTAGTGTAGGCAGGAAGTAGAATGGAGCTCCAGTAGGACGCTGCGCTGTTCCATTCGATGCGTCGCCTCCAGCTTCTCCCATTGAGGATCGGGGTCAACGGCGGCCACGAGGTCCCATCCACCACGCTCACCGGTACTAATTCGTTGGACAGCTGTCTTCACTGCTGGCTTGTTCCACTTGTCTACCAAATTGATTCGCACGGTCCCAAGCAAACGTGTTTCGACGTCCGTGAAGATTAGGAGGGCCCAGGCAAAGGTGTGGCAAGTGTAAAAGTTGTCCGATACGACCAATCGGTGGCAAGTTGGTGATGGCATCATGTGTGACTGGTGGCCGACCATCGCAATCCACAAAGCTGTAGCCGAGGGGTTCTTGATGGCTACGTCAGCTCTCTGTAGCGCGTTGTATATAGGAGTCCGCAGTGTCGGAAACAGCTTCGTGTACCGCTCTGCGGGCGCCGTGGGCGTTGCATTACCCGACCCGTTGTCCCAGAGTGAGTGAACATACAGCGAATTCCATTCCACGACTGCATAAAAGCGCACACCGTATTTGTCGGGTTTAGATGGAAGGAAGGTCTTCGCTCGTGTTCGCGCTTTCGTGCGAACAGTAATTTCATCGATAGTGCTGACGTCATGCGGCACAGCAAATTCTGCGAAGCGCTGCTGAAAGAACTCCATCATGCTGCGGCTGCGCCAGAGTGGTTCTCGCTCTTTGTCAAGGGAAGGGAGTTTCGGAGGGTGACCCGTCATCGACGCCCTAATTTGCTGGAATCTTGACCTTGGGATGGTCTCTATGAACGACGACTGCCACAGGAAACGTCGATTCGACCAAAACTCAGCAATATCGCTTAGCAGGCAGATGCACATCGCGATCTCGAGCCCCAGGTAGGCATTGAACTCACTCTCCGGACAGCAACCAATCCTCGCACAGCTAACACGTCTGACGTCCATTTGCGTAGACGCTGCTGGTACGCGGCAGTAAGAAATAGAGAGAATAGACCATATTCTCCGTTGCGCTCGAAGGAGCCAACCACTGTTGCTTCTACCACCACATGAAGCCCGCATTGGTCGTCGAGAGGTCATAAATTTGTCTGCCACAGTCATCTCTTCGCTACTACTCGAATGGGCTGTGCTGTTCGAACCCTGAGAGGCGTGAACAGGCGTTCCAGCCGGCGTTGAGGTCACGGACAGCGGTTCCGTATCATGCCCATCGTCGAAAGAAGCTGCCGCAGCGTCAGTATTCGTTTCGCCAGCACCGCACAAGACGTCCTCAGCGGCGTCTGACGGGGTCTCAGCCGAGAGCAACCACTCGTCGTGGTAGTCCAAAGCCTCCCAATCGCCTAACAACTCGCTTTCCCAGCTCATTTCGGCCGCAAAGTCGTCCTCCATGCTGCTTGCGATCTTCTGAATGAGAACGGGGAATTTCCAATAGAATAATAACGTTAGTTAGCAGTGGTAACGACGGTGGATAGATGCGTTATCATCGGTCTGTGTGGACCTTTACCATCGTAACCTCACCTTCAACCCAATACCTGCCACCTTTTTATCCAATGATATTAATGAATATGCCTGGGTAGAGGTCTGCTGGGACCTCTACCAGGGGCGGTAGCTAAAGGGTTAACATGCACACCGCATTATTTCTTTAACGTTCGCGAAGTGTCTCCGGATTGTCGGTGACTTGGTACCCCCACCCTCCTCCCTCCCTAATATCACAACTTGCACATTCGGTGGGTTCTTTCTCCTTGTTTATCAAAAAGTCTCGAAGTTGTTGAGAAATTGCTGGCTCTGAAGAAAAAGCAAATGCAATAGCTCCTATCTTCTCCTGTTGCTTCGATTATTGGTTCTGTACGCCACACTTGCTTGCCGTACACGTGGTAGCGTTACCAATGAAATGTGTTCCGTTCCTCACAAGTCCATGGGGTGGATTCAGTTGGAACATCAGAAAGGCTGACACGTTGCAAACAATGCGTCATCCTGCAAGTGTATTACTGCATGAAATATCGACCTGTAGTAGTAAAATAGAGACATGAAAGCGATATCAAACCGTTCATAATACCATCAACCCACAATAACCAATATAAAAACATATCCAAGCAGTACAACGTACATCTATAGAATTTCAAATTATATTTTGTAGTTTTTGTGATCCCTCACTGTTGCTTCTGCGGCGTCTGCCGCGTGTAAGAGCAGTCATTAATGCAATAATAGACTGTCTTGTGACTCACTAAGTGCCACAGCAATAGGAGAGAGACAGAGGACAAATGGAACACCGAATTGCAGGGCAAAAGGCCACTGCAGGGGAGGCTTGGCGACGACTTGTTCAGTTGGTGGCAAAACCAGTAGTGTCGTCTCAGTGCCAAGCCTTCGCCCCCGTTCAAGATGTATTCAGAGCAGTATACAGATCTCAAGTCTAGTATAGCTAAGAGAAGACGAATACACATGCAGGAGCCAAGCTCCAATGCACTCAATACATACCGTCCACTCATTCATGACACGCACTCAAATGTATCACTCACCCTGGTTGCGACTCAGCAGAACAGCTGTTGAGGAGCAATCAGGGAGGCAGTCAGTGATGTGGCATCAGCAGCCCCGTAATCTCCCACTCCCACTCGATCTTGGACGGCCGCGCCGGTCAAGAGCGCCCACGTCACGTTGATCGGGGCAGAGGATCCGGGGTATCAAGGCAGCACGGCTGTTCATCAGCCAGCGCCAAGATTGCAGTGCAGGACGCGCGGCACGGCAGCGTCTGCGGCAAGACAGGTGCAGCATCAAGGCATGCACCGCCATCCAGCAGGAGTCAGGTCCAGCTAGTTCATGTCTGTGTTGCTTCAAGATGGTCCTTCTGGTTCAAGTGTTGTCGTCGAGCTCATCGTGTTCAGATGCAGCAGGAGCTCCAGCAACGGTGTCCGCTTCAGCATCTTGGTCACGAGCAGGTAAGTCGCGACTCGGTAGGACTTGCAGCACCTTCAGAGCGGTTCGAAACTGGCGGAACTTTACGACGCCCAATGCTTTCGTCATAATGTCAGCGATTTGGTTGTTCGTGGCCACGTGTTCCGTCTGTAGCCGCTTGTCTTCAACCAAGTGGCGCAGCATGTGATACTTGTTCTGGATATGTTTCGTGTTCCGATGCTTGCCAGGCTTGGCAGCCAAGTAGATGTTGCCTTGGTTGTCGCCTCTCAGGATCGGTACGTCGTGCTTCCACTGGAGCTCATCAAGGAGTCCTTCAATCCAGAGAAGATCACGTGCGCACTCGTTCATGGCGATGTACTCTGCTTCACAGGTGCTCTGCGCGTTGATGGACTGTTTCCGCGACGCATACGAGATGACGTTCCCATCCAAGAGGGAGACGTAGCCACTGATGCTCTTGTAGTCAGCGGGATCATTCGCGTAGTCAGCATCCGAGTAACCAATAACACGGACGTCTTCCTTCTGTGCGATGTCCATGATCAACGCGTAGTCGCTGGTAGCACGCAGGTATCGCAGTACACGCATCGCCTCTTGGTAGTGACTGCTCGTGAAGCAGCTCAGGAACTTGCCAAGATGACGAGCGGCGTGCGTAATGTCCGGACGCGACGCCGAGACAAGATACTGGAGGGCGCCGACAACTTCACGGTAAGGAATCTTGTCCAGTTGAGGCGGCCGAGCGGTAGATGGAGCAGTAGCTTGAGGTGTTGCAACAGATAAACAAGCTTCCATGTGAAACCGCTTCAGGATCTCCAGGATGTACTGTGTCTGGGCAAAGATGACGCGCTTGCGGGGCCGATCAACGATGATCTCAACGCCCAGCAAGTAGCGCACTGGCCCGATCTCGGTCAATTCAAATTGCTCTTCCAATTGAGCGGCGATTGCTGTGCATGTGGCGGCAGGGCCAAGTAGCAGGAGGTCATCAACGTAGACCGTAAGCAGCATCAGGACGTCGCCAGCGTCGTTCTTCAATGCATACAACCCATAGTCCGAATCCAGGCGTACAAGCCCGAGTTTGCGCAGACATGCGTGTAGCGTTTCATTCCAGATCTTCGGAGCCTGCTTCAGTCCGTAGAGGCTCTTCAACAGGTGACAGACCATGCTCGAGTCCACACCTTCCATGCCAACAGGGACCTCCATGTAGATCGTCTCATTCAGCTCTCCGTAGAGAAAGGCGGTCTTCACATCATACTGGAGGATCTCCCAACCACGCTGCAACGCGTAGTAGATGGCAGCTCGAATCGACTCGAAGCGAACAACAGGAGCGTAGGTCTCGTAATAGTTGATCCCGAATTCTTGCTTGAACCCGTGAATCACCAAACGCGCCTTGAATCTCTTGATGTTGCCTCGCTCGTCTCGTTTCAATGCATACACCCAGCGACAAGTGATGACCTTAGCAGCTCTGATGTCCCTCCTGCGAATCAGTCGCCACGTCTTGTGACTTCGCAAGGAGGCGAGTTCTGCTTCCATGGCGGCTTTCCAATGCGCCCAGTGCCGACTAGCCTTCGCCTGCTTGTAGGTGTTCGGCACGTCAACGTCAGCAATCTTGGTCATCACGTTATTCACCACGTAGTCACGTAGCCTCACGTTTGGCTTGCGACTTCGACGCGGCGGTACGGTGTTCTGTTCCTCAGGCGGTGGTTGAAGCGGAGCAGGTGCGTCACCAGTTGGAGTGGAGTCTTTGCCTTGTAGCTTCCCATCTCCTCGGCTAAATGACGGCGCCCGCTTGCGTTTCAGCACACGCTTGGAACTGTTCTTGGCTGGCTTCAATGGCATCAACGCCAGAGCCTTGCCTCGATTCTTGGCAGCTGTAGTCGCTCCCACTGGATCTTCAGGGATCCGCCTGGGTGTGGCTGCAGTAGCTGTCATGGTCACGTCTGCAAGTGTCTGTTCACCGACGCTGTCTTGCAGGTACGTCTCCATTCCGCTCCGCATTTGCACGATTGGAGGTTCAGGAGAGAGTTCGTGATCACCATCACGATATGCATTCAATAGCAGCTTGTTCACGTAGTCGCTCTTGCAGGTGTAGCGCTCGTGGAACAGCGCATTTTCAAGTCGACACGTCGTAATGCTTCCGGATAATAGACTCATCACTTTGAATCCTTTCGTGTCTCGTCCGTAGCCCAGCAGGATGCACATCTCTGTCCGCGACGACAGCTTCTCCTTGCGTGAGCGAGACTCCGGTGGGATGCGTACTTGCATGAGACAGCCCCAGGTGCGAAGCTTCGTCAGGTCTGGTGGTTGTCCGTGCAGCACTTCAAAAGGGGATTTCAACTTCAATGTCTTGGTCGGGCACTGATTCATAGTGTCCACGCTGTGCAGCAGCGCTTCTCCCCACAGCAGCTTCGGCAATCGCGTGGCGAACAGCAACGAGCGCACACGCGTCAGCACACTGCGGTTGGCGCGTTCGACGATGGCGTTCTCTTGAGGTGCGTATCCGTTCGTGAACTGCTGCTTGATTCCTTGCTTCATGCAAAAGGAAGCCAGTTCTGAACTCAGGAATTCGCCTCCTTGATCTGCATGCAGGACCAGCACAGGATGCTCCGGGAACTGCCTTGCCAATCGTCGTATCAGGTTCATCACGTGGTCAGCGGCTTCGCTCTTCTTGGTAAGCAGGAATCCCCACTTGAACCGTGTGGCTTCATCCACCACGAGCAGAAACATGCTCTCCTTGCTAATGGCTTCGTCTCCCACTGAGCAGATGTCGACGGACAGCTTCTTGAGCGGCTCCGTACACCTCAGCTTCAGTCGCTTGTAGGTCATCGACGACATCTTCGACTCAGAGCAGGGAACGCAAGAGTACGCATCAATAGAAGCTTCATTCAGCTTAACTCCAAGGTTGATCTTGAGCTTGGCCAGGTCCTTGATGGTATCACGACCAACATGACCCAGCCTTCCATGCAGCAACTCCATTGGTAGCGCAGTCTTCGTAACTCCAGCCGCAACACCCATGATCTTCTTGAGCACTCTTGGTACACGCAAATAGAAGATTCCGTCTCTCATCTTGAACTCCAGCTTCAGCGATGCCTTGGTCAACCAGGCGATTCGGGAGTCCTTCGACGTCGAGAGATGAAAGCCAGCAGTGGTAATCAGGTACCCCTGCGACAGGATGTTGCATGGCGCGTTGGGTGAGTACGACACTTCGTCAACGAAGCGATCCTCTTGCAGCTGAGTATGCATGTTGAACAGGCGAAGCAGTACTGACCCGTGGACATTTCCTGTCTCCACAGATCCATTAGCGAAGGCCAGCGGCGGCGCCGGCTTGCTGTCATCAAAATGCGCAAACAGTGATAGATCACCAGTCACACTACACTGAGCGCCACTGTCGAGCATCCACTCAACTTCATGATCCGACAAGGGATCGCATGATGGGTCACTCAATCGTACCGCCATGACGCGACGCTCTGGACAGCTCGGTCCATAGTGTGAGCGATCAGTACCACGCTCAGGCTTGTCGAACAGGTGGCGCTGGCGTTCAGCGCCGCGGCCATCATCCTGGTGACTCTTCAATTGTTCATTCCTCTCAGCAGCAATGCGTTTCTCCTCCAGCTCCTGCCACGTCAGCGAGATCTCATCACGATCAGGCGTGGGAGGCGTGATGGAGCCAACATCAGCATCTCGCTGTTCCGCATCAGTCATTTCTCGGTAGCGAACAGGATCGTATAGACTGTCCCACACACGGCGAGCAGCGGTGGCTCCAAGAATGTTGTCCACCGCGTCCAGCGGGAATGACTGTGTCATCAGGTACGTGTCACGGAAGACTGCTTCTCTTTCGTGTGGTGGAACATGCGCACACGCAAACTCATAATCATTGAGTTTGTCCTGGGGGACGCGCCAGTCAGGCGGCGGCATCACTCCCTTCCACACATCTGCACGTTTCATTGGACGGATAGGCATCCGATCGGACACGCGATCACATGGCGGCCCGTATTGCGAGTGAGGATCCGTTGGTGCAGCACGAATGGGGGAACTCGACTTCTCCTCTTCATCTTCAGCAACTTGCACCACGCGATCTCGACTCGCTATCATCACTGAGTTGACAATGTTCCTCGGTTCACCATGCTTGCCCTTCTTCCGGGCGTGATCAGCCTCGTACTTGTCCTTCTTGCGCTGTAGATCAGGCTTCAGCGCGTCAGGGCAGCGGTAGTACCAGTGGCCAACCTCTCCGCAGTTCGCGCACTTGTCGTTGCGTTGACGCTCTGCAACCCAGTCCGATCTGGACTGCTTGCTCTTGACGCTAGAACTGCGGTGTCCACGATGCTGCTGCTTCAAATGCAGCGCGTTCACCTTCTGTTGCAGTCCTTGGCCACTTCCTGGGGAACCCGATCGCGACGCGATCTCACGATCTGACTGTTCAGCAGTCTCCACGGTATCAATGGCTTGACGCAGGTCTGCTGGAGCCTCGCGATTGTTCTTGGCCCAGCTCGTATACGTCTTCGTCACCTCAGGGTACACGACGACGCAGTTCGACAGCACAATCCGCGCCATCTCGTCGTTCGAGACCGTCTCGCCGTTGTCTGTCATGCGGCGACGTATCTCCTCCAAACCATCGACGTACTTCTGCACAGTCTCGCCCTTCTTCATGCGATGGCCGTACAGTTCATGCTTCAGGAAGATGGTATTGCCCTTCCCGCGTTCAAAGTTGGCCAGGATCGCGGCGTACAGCGCCGCAGGGTCATCATGGCTGACCTCCTGTCGAAACAGGCGGCGCATCTTCGTGCTCAGCGACGTTGCCAACATCGTAAAGCCCTTCACCTTGCGCTCGTTCCAACAGCGCAGATAGTTCTTGTTGGTCTCCGCACGCGCTTCATCCAGCAGCTCAAGGCCGTAAATCATGTCACGGAAGCCAAATGGCGCGGTCTTCAGGTGGAGATCCAGCTTCCAGTCCTCGTAGTCCTTCTCGCCGGTCAACTCCATGACCTTCACGTTCAGCGAGCTCGCCAGCTTCCCCATGATGGTCTGGAGAGCAGGGCCGTCAAGTTCGTCTGGTGTCGGCAGCAGCGCCGATTGAGAGGACGCCAGGCTTCCAGGAACCGAGCTTCTTCTTGAGGCGATGGAACTGGAGGAAGGGGATGATGGCGGGTTTCCACCCGCGAGTGGATGGCCACCAAATCTTGGAATCGAGAGAGGCGTGTCTCGGATTCCCGCTCGTTCATCGGCTCTTCCCACTGGCTCCTGATTAGTCGAGTCTTCAGATGACCCACCTCGATCAGCCAATGACGTCACGCCACGGTGGTGAGACACGCTAGCGGTGGCCGCACCCACCACAGTATCCGGATCAGTGTTCAGCCGTGTACCGACCAGAAGCTGTAGCAACAGCCGCGTCTGGTCGGTATCCGGAATTCGAAGGAGTCCAGTCAGTATACGCGTCTCATCAACGAGACGTGTGGGACTCCGAAGTTCAAGTGGACGAGCGGACGGCGGAGCGGACGATGCAATCGGAGCGGCGGACGGAGCGACCAGCGGAGCGGACGAAACGGCCGGCGGATCTTCTGTCGGCGGTAATGGCGCTCTTGTCGCCGGAACTTCAGGTACGTCGTTCAGTGACGTTGCAGGTTGTGCGCGAAGCCTCGTGGCTTGCCGCAAGTGGTGTCCATCGTTTGGGCTCATAACCTGTGATCCCTCACTGTTGCTTCTGCGGCGTCTGCCGCGTGTAAGAGCAGTCATTAATGCAATAATAGACTGTCTTGTGACTCACTAAGTGCCACAGCAATAGGAGAGAGACAGAGGACAAATGGAACACCGAATTGCAGGGCAAAAGGCCACTGCAGGGGAGGCTTGGCGACGACTTGTTCAGTTGGTGGCAAAACCAGTAGTGTCGTCTCAGTGCCAAGCCTTCGCCCCCGTTCAAGATGTATTCAGAGCAGTATACAGATCTCAAGTCTAGTATAGCTAAGAGAAGACGAATACACATGCAGGAGCCAAGCTCCAATGCACTCAATACATACCGTCCACTCATTCATGACACGCACTCAAATGTATCACTCACCCTGGTTGCGACTCAGCAGAACAGCTGTTGAGGAGCAGTCAGGGAGGCAGTCAGTGATGTGGCATCAGCAGCCCCGTAATCTCACAGTTTTTAATACTTTAAACAAGAATACACCAAGATATGATGTTAGCACCTCCTGACGGTGAGATTCAAGAGAGAGCTTTGATCAATCATGTGTATGGCGATATTCAAGAGAGATATCAAGAAGATGGCTATCTCGCAAACAGAGCCATCTTGACACCACTCAACACAGACGTCCAGAAGCTGAATGATGCTGCCATTGAAGCACTGCCAGGGACGATTGAAGAGTATGTATCCATCGACGCTGTGGAGGATTCGCAAGGGTCCGAAACGGCAATGTTCCCTGTGGAATTCCTCAACACACTGAGTATATCGGGAATGCCACCGCACAAACTTCGTCTAAAAGTTGGTGCACCGATCATTATGCTGCGGAATATCAACGGCGAGAGCGGTCTTGCAGCGGAACGCGTCTTCAGGTTCTTTACATGCAGCGCCATTGTATCGAAGCCAAAGTTCTCACTGGCATCCTCACCGGCAAGGTGGTTGTGATTCCCCGCATTCCGATGGTCTCCAACAGATCAGGGTTGCCTTTCGAGTTGCGTCGGCAGCAATTTCCTGTTCAGCTGGCGTTTGCAATGACCATCAATAAGGCGCAGGGACAGATTCTCAAAGAGCTCGGAATCTATTTACCACAACCTGTGTTTGCACATTGTCAGCTCTACGTTGCGCTAGCTCGAGCCACGTCACGGCGTCATATCAAAATTGTTGTGAACTACAAAGCACACCAAGAAGAGGACGGATATTGCTTATTGAATGTCGTCTATCACTCCATAATTGACTAAATCACCCAAATTAGGACAATATATGTATTTTTATGCGTATTTAGCAGTCAAATAAATATTTTGCATCAGTCATAAGAGCGAGGTTGCGATAGAGAAAGCACTCTAGGAGATGGCTGCGCCGCCACGCAGCACAGAAAGCTCGCTTGTAGTAATTGAAAATGTAAGTCATAATGAATACATTTTTCGCATGACACAAACCCTGTGCCAGTTACACCCTCATATGTTATAATCTTCTATAAATGCATAACATTGATCTCCCAGGAAACCACACCTCAAGACTTTATACACCGCACCTCTCTATTCAGAAGGGACACCCTCAATATTTATACTTGGTGTTGATTTGGTTATATAGGGAGGTATTTTGAAGTACAGGGTTTATATTGTACTCAACACATACGACTCACCTCTGACTCTAGTGTCGACTTGTTACCCTTGAGGCAATTTCAATAATGACTGAGACCTGAAAATTGTGCATGGTAAAAATCAATAGAAACTTCAATACATTTATTAAAATGTTCACAATTAAAAGTAGTCAGCATACACTTCAACAGGTCGTTCTGCATCGTGTCGCAGCGTTGTTGGAGCTTGTCGCATCGTTGTTGGAGGTTGTCGCGTTGTTGTTGCAGCACGTCACACTGTTACTTGGCTTGAGCTGTGTGCTCCATCCCTCGTGTAGCGCGAGATTTTTTTCGAGCGCTTTATTTTGACCGAATAGAAGCGCTTTAACTCGACTGTCGCGTCGAGGAGATAGTCGGTCTTGCCCGCGCGTATTTTCTTGGTCTAGACGTGGGTCTTACGCACCTGTAAGGCCACGCCCAAAGCGAGGGGCACTTTCCCCGAGCGGAGACACATGCTTGTGAAGACGAAATTGAATAATGAAGCAATCCGACCACTCCAAATTTTAGCAAGATTTACAAATAATCGTATCGTTCAAGAGGAAATACATAATAGAAACAACGAACACGCTTTTTCTAAGCGATTTTACAGCTTTCTGCCTCAGATTATTGCCATAGTCGTTTTGAATTTGCGAGCGAAATATTTATCTTTGCGAACTGTGGATTACTACTGTTTGGAACAGACCACTAAAGAGCTATTGAGTGCCGGTCGAAACAACGATATCGACAAAATATTGTTTATAACATTATCAGATGCATCAAAGGATCTCCTCCCCTTCAACGGCGTGAAGAACATACTTTATCCAATCTTCACTTCCAAGCTAGCTAATTCGTTCACACGTCAGTTATTCACCTACTGCGAGTGAGAAGGAGGAGTTGTGCTTCGCCACATGCACTTTAACTGCTGCCCATACCATCTCGATAGGGTTCAATTCTGGATGGAAGACTGGAAAGAAGAGAACCACGCAGTCGAACTTTGCGGCTAAAATCTGCACCTAGAACACCAGTTTCGGCATAGTTTTCTTGCAGATATCCACCAGCTCCACATCCCTGAGCGTTGTGCGCTGGGAATTTCGTCGCAGTCTCTCAGTTTCTTGCATGCATTCATAACAGTACTCACACCGAGTTCATGCATGACAGGCAGCTGTTCGCTTGACAGGCTGATTTACATTAATCCGCTCGCCTCAGCGTGCTTCTTCTTCGAAGTAGCTTCTCGTGTCTACGATTAGCTGGGCGACAGACATACCTCGTTATGCGGCGCTTGCCTCCAGGTCTGCTTTACCAGGTCCAGGATGTTCCTGTAAAATACTGGTATTCGGCTGCGCATTTAGCCATGTCGCAGAGGAAGTGTTTTGGATTACTGTAATTTCGATCAGTACATTGGAAATAGAGCCGTCTGATTCGCTCTAAGAGGGCGAAAAGTACTGAGATGAAAGATTAAAACGTTTCAGTATCCAACCGAAAGTGCGGAAAAGCGTGATCACTGATTGGCGCACAGACAGACGGACAGACAGACAATCAAAATATTATATAAACAGCTTCATACTGGAGCGCAAATCTTTTACCGACGCAGTCGGGGCTGCTTCCATTGCACTTTAATGGGGCGAAGACCGAGTCGCGGATGAGTGAGCAATGGGTTTCGCCCACGCATTTTCCTTTGCTCAGCTGCGATCGGCAGTAGTAGAAGCGAGCCGAAAGGCGAAGCGCAACGGGGTTTGAAAGTCCGCTTGCTACACGGGCGGCGCTCGGTGAGTCGGAACCAATAAAATGCAAACAGAAATCCTGGCTACACACGACGTTGGGGTCAAGAGCACATCGTACATGAATGCACTTAGCACTTTGACTTGCGCATGGTACCAGCGGTGACAGTATTCCCCCATCACAATGTTTATGTAACGTGATTATATTGTTTGGAACAAACCCACGCGATACCTGCCCATGCTTTTACAAACCCAGGCACATTCGTTGGCACTAGACAATTCAGTAATGGCGAAAATGGCGCGATCAACATAAAACTTGGTGGAATTGTTCGCGTGTGTCTTGAAATCACTGTCGAAGCTTCACGTTGCAACTTTTCTTAATTC
This sequence comes from Nothophytophthora sp. Chile5, assembly GCA_001712635.2. NCBI lineage: Eukaryota > Oomycota > Peronosporomycetes > Peronosporales > Peronosporaceae > Nothophytophthora > Nothophytophthora sp. Chile5. The sequence goes on from MBAC02000970.1 coordinate 14,559, forward strand.
GTTTATGTGGCGAAGCCACGCAGAAGAAGTGCTAGCGACATTTTATCGCTACAACTGAATTTGGATCGGTTAAGTTCCTGGCTTAAAGGAACAAGCTTGAGTGGTCAAAAGCAAAATATAAACTGAATTGATTTCCTTAGTTGTCGGCAGTTTCACTCTGCAAGTGAAATACCTGAAAACTAATCTGTGCTAAAAGTAAATCCATACAAATGCTGTAAACTACATATCCCATGCTAATAGCTCGAATGAGCAGCTCCCAGCCACTTAGGTACACTGTACCATAGATTCGAGAGATCCAGGATCCCAAAAGAGCAACACTCGTCACTCTTTTACCGGTCTCACTTGGCTGGCATGTTTTCCACATTTAGTTGATTTTCCAATTTCCTTCAAAAGCCGATGTCTGGAAGGATCAAGCATCGGGTGAAAAGATAGGGCTTGGAATAAAAACATAGAATACATACCAAAGTTCAACGCTTTGAAGGATCGCTGCAAGTCCCACGCTGCCGCTCCTTACCCTTCTTCCCCCTCACTGCTCGCCGAACCGCAGTGGGTGTAAGTAAATATAGTACATGCAGAAAGTAATAATGATAAACGACCGCGTATTATGCGGATATCCTATCTTACATAGATGTGAACCTCGTTCTCGGTGTTGGAAAGCAGATCCAGAGGTTTGTATTTGGGTGAAGTCGTTGGAAGTTGAAGGCTGCAGATATTGAACTTGGGAGCCTGGAACACGAAAGCAGAGCGAAAGGACAGAAAGCGGAAGGAATGCCGGAGCAGCCAAGAAGGAACAGCACCAGCGCATGCATGAATAGGATAGCGAGACTCAGTCTCAGATTCGTGTGGTGAAGAACAAGTTGTTGTGAGTGGCGACTTTGCTGGTTTCCATTTCGTCACTCGGCACCGTAGTGCTTTTTCAAAATGATAGGAAATTAAATGCGTTGTAGTAAGCAAAGATCAACTGTATCCTCGTCGATACTTATTATTTCAAGTTATAAAACCCACCAGTGGCGAAAACGAGGGACACAACTGTATGCGAGAATGGAAACACTTCCCATGATGGTGATGCGACCCGGTAGGTAGTTCGACACAAACGGCTGCATCGTACTACACCGTGCTGTACAAGTAGTAACCATCAACGACCTTCGACGTGTCGCGTGTCACTCCCAATTGGCTTGGACCGTCGAAGATATCGACGATAGAGCACATGTATCAGCTGCCCGCACACTGCTTTCAAGTGGATGCGCAATCAGTAGTCCTGACCAGATCCATGGATCTGGATCTATATCGAGCTGATCACGTAAATATTCAATGATGATTGCGTAATCCAGTATCTCGATAACGTAACCCGAGGTGATCTGGGACGATCCAGGAGTCAATGTAGCTGGCGTAGATTTAGGATGCGTTGGTTGACCCCCAAGCCTTGAAGTCATCACGCCGCGTCCTCCACTATTAGTCCCTTTCCTTCCATGGCCAGCAACATTTGGATCCCACTTCACCACGTGGTCGATTGGCACTTCTTCAAGTCATACGCTGGCAATGCTGACCAGCCCGTCCACCGCGACTTTATGCTGCCGGTCGTCAATCACGACTCCTCGAACGCAAGTGTTGTCCTAGGGTCGATAATTATTGCCACATAGTAGGACACTGTGAGTTTTGGCAACGGGTAAAACCATCAAGTCGCCTTCCACTCAAGAAAACACGTGATTAATCTCAACAAGGGTGACATTCTCCTGTTGAAAAGGGATTCATTCACGCCAGAGCTGATTATAGGTGGAGCAATCTGTTCATTCGTGCGTTTTTGGGATTCCGGAATGAAGTTTCGCTAGAATTTCCTTGGACATCGGGTCCCCAGCTTTGACGACATCACCAGGTTCCAATTTGGGAATCTCAGATGCTTCGTATGGAAATGTCCGATTACCATTCCTACGAGACTATAGCTGAGTGTTCATCTCAATAGCTTTCACAACTTCTATCGCAAGAGGCCAGTGACGAGGACTCCCAACATTTTTGTTGCTAAGGCGACTGATGGCGAGGAATATGTGCTTTCATATTGGCTGATTGGCTGCTCTATTTCTACATACTGTTTGAAAACGACTTATACCCTTGTGCCGTTCCTGCCCACAGTAAGCGAAACGAATTGTGGTTGTACGCTCCAGGGTACGTTTGTGGACGACGCCAGCTTAAGGTTCATGACCACCAACTGCATTATCTGCTCTGTTGAGATGGTGGTGACACGACCTCGAGCCTCTGGGCCTCATCGTTCTCCTCACCCTCGTACAGTAGGCCCTCGAGTCACCTCCACGCCCGTGATGACCGCATCCTCGCCGTAGTGCTTCCCCACGCGATCGCTCCATTCCGAGAGCGTTTAGGTCCTCAGCGTCCTCGTCTACCAGTCTCAGGGCCGCACCACATATAGACACTTCATAGGCCCGACGAAGTTCGCTTGGTGCCTACGAGATAACGGATTGAAATTGCAGCCGCGATCCCAACCAAAAACTCCATAATAAAAATAACCCAGCAAAGAACCATTGCAAATATGACAAGCAAACGTTCAGTCGTCATTACTGGTGCTAGCACGCTCACACCTCGGAAAGCCTTGTAGATCCTATTGCAGGCCAAAGAGATGCATCACAACACGAAAAATATAATCAACCCCGCATGAGATGTCAGTTTGAAGGCTATCATGTCTCTCTCATTCCCAGCTGAAGTGCCACGTGCCAAGTCGGCAGGCGGCAACCGCGCGCAGAGCGCGTTTTTGGCGATACAGGCGAAGAATTCATTCGAGAACAGCGCGCCGAGAGTCCCGCTCGATACGGCGCTATCGCCTCTGCGATGGCTGACCGAGGTGCGGTGGGAAAACGGACTGAATGCGGGTGGAGAAACAGAGGAACGGTGGAAATCGCAAAATAAGGAGACAACTGGACGTGGGGATGCAAGGTGGAGAAAACGGTGTATCAATATATAAACCGGTAAAAATGCAACTATACTGCGAAATGCCCAACAAACCCGACAGTTCTTCGAAGTGCGAACTGTGCTCGCCCAGCATACGCATCAATACTTAATCCTGCCTTATACAGTTTAATTTTGAAACCTTAATCCTGTCGTATACAGCTTAATTTGTAAACTCCATCTCTGCTCTTTCGCTGATGCAATTTGATAAAGTTGTTACATAACTTGCTTTTAGTGGCCATGAACTTTATTGAGAAACTTCAGTACTTGGATTATGCTGAAAGCCTTGATGCAAACGAAAAATGGCGTTCGAAAACCCAATATGTCCTAACCTTCCAATGCCATTAACAAAGTTGTTCAAAGGTGTCTCAGACTTCTGTTTAGCGCACACAGTTTAAACTGCGAATTATCAGAAACCCAGTTCCTGAGTAATTTTTGGTTTTGAGTATTTATCAGAATTCGGGTTCTCTTTTGAGGAGTTGGAAAAAGCGGTGCTGCCAATCAAGAGATAGTTGGTGCTGTGCCAGTGGCATTTCAGCGTGTAATTGCCTCTAATAGCGTCGTGTTGGGCCTTAATGAAGGCGTGATGCCCCCCTGAAGCACGACCTCAGAGCTTTCTAGGCACTTCACCTGACCTCTTCCGTATCTTCCTCCATGGCCGCCAGAAGTTGCTGCAACTCGCTCCAGAGTGCCTGTCGCTCTTCTCCTTCGAGCGCTCCGTCGAGCTTGGCGCTTTTTTCCTGTTCGTCCTTGGCGTACCACACCTGGACCACGTGCGAATCACCCTCGGGGAGCGCCAGGGCGTGCTTGTCCTCCACCCAAATGGGCGGCCCCTTCGTTACCAGCCGTCGCAGCTCGGCTTTACAATCCGGTTGCTGCACCTTCTTCATGTACGTGTGGAACTGCGTGTCGATGAGCTGCTGCACCACGTCCGCGGCGAAGAGCGCCGGCTGCCACTTGCCGCTGGGGAACGTCTGGTACTCGCAGTAGTTGCCCTCCTCCTCCGTGATGTCGTCCATCGTGGCCAGGCACTCGAGACCCTCCGTCGGCTTGCCGTGTTCGGACATCTTCTCTCTTCTTTCTTTTTTGTGTTCTGATCCCAAATCCATGTCAAGGTACAAGCCCCTCCTATTGCATATGTAGAATCGTAGGTTCTTGGCAACCACGTGGAGTGCAGGCACAAAAGAACTGACGATGGTTGACTACAAGGGGCAGGCGCGTGCCGAGAGCTTCCTGGTGCTGTGCTTCGTGGTTATCTGCGGCCCGGCGTGGGTCTACGGCTACTTCCAGCAAGACTTCACGTACCCCCTCCGCGCTTGGATGGCGGCTACGGCTGTCAGCGCATTGGTAAGTCGCGGTATCTGCTCGGTCCTTCTGGAAAGCGAACAGGCCGTGGTCCGTGGGTGGCGCTTCACAATGTGCTTTGCAATAGACTGACGGATGTCTCTGTGGTGCAGTTAGTGCTGCCGAACTGGGGAATCTACAATCGCAATCCCATCAAGTGGCTGCCCAGCGCCATGTACCAGAAGAAGAAGAAGAGCAGCTAGGAAGCCGACTGTTTGAGAGCGGAGTGCGTGCGGGTGGCGCAGTAGGCGAGAAAGGGGACACGCATTTCAACTCGAGCAACCCAAGAGCAGAAATCTAGAGCATTTATTTTGAAGCATCGGGACACATCGGGACGGCATGTGCGCATGCAACGAAGGAAATGAGCTTATTCCTCCCCACCTTCCGCTTCGTCGTTGCCGCCCTCGTCGCCTTCGTCCTCGTCGCCTTCGCCTTCCTCCTCCTCGACTTCGTCGCCTTCTTCGTCCTCGTCCTCGTCCTCGTCTTCGTCCTGAATCAACAGACACGAGCGGAAAGTCAGAGAGATGCCACGTGTGGTCGTTTCAATACTAGGCACGTACCATCATGTAAAACTGGACGGGGTTCTTCCACAGGTCATCCTTGATGATGTCCGCAATGTCCTGGTCGCCGTCCGTCGCAGTAAACCACTGCACAACAAATCATCATCGTCCTTTAGACGCCTACACTAGCCCACCAGCGCCCACCAGCCACGCAAAGCGCACCTCGAAGAAGGGGCATTTCCCTGACAGCTCCTTCGCTTCGTCCGACGTCTTCCAGTCGATCTCCGACGCCGTCACGTCCACTTCGTCATCGTCCGAGAACTTGACCTGCTTCCACAGCGACTTGGATGAGAAGTACGGGTTCTCTTTGAAGGTCTATCCCACCACCACCAGCCAGCAAACGTAGACATGTCCAGTGAGTGACGTAAAACAGCGAAAGCATCCTGCGCATGCGATGCTGCATTTACCATCTCCAGCTTGAACCCGCCGTTCTCGTCCACGAACGTGACGTCGAGCGCCTCCAAAAAGCCCAGGATGATTTCATCGCTGTCGTCCATGCAGTTGCCCACCAGCGGGTGGTTCACCAGCTGCAACAAACGTGAATTCGTCAGCCCTCACCACAAACAAAGCAACGCTCAACTCAGGCGCATCCCGAGGCGGCACTCCCGACAGCATACGCACCACTTGCTTCCAGAAGTTGGGGATCTCCGTCAGCAGCTTGGCGCGCTTAACGTAGGTGGGACGCTTCTTGGCGTTGTACTTGGTTTCGATGGCCAGGATCTCCTTCGCCTGCTGCTCGTTCTCCTTCTCGAGCTCCTCCTCCACCTTCTCCACAGACTCGATCACCTTTTGGATCTGCTCCAACTCCTTCTGCGTCGCCTCCTCCGTGGCCGCGGGCTTGTCGTCGGTGCGCTGACGCTTGGGGGACGGGGGGTCGGTCATACTTGCGCTTGGAGTTGAGGGAGGAGTGACTTGAGAGAAAGCGCGAATGGCTGGCTGAAGGTCTCGAGCGTGCGCCCCTTTACTTCTTGCTCTGGTGCAAGACTGGTGCAACGAGATTTTTAGCCAATAAAACCTCGAGGAATATTGCCTGGCGAAATGAATTAACCAAATTAGGTGCATCCAAAATATAAATTAGTGTAAGCTTGGTGTGCGGCAGATCTCTGTGAGTTGGACGCACGCCACTCCACCAAGCGCAGTAGCGAGGAGTCCCCTTCCTCACACGAGAAAACACAGGAGAAAAGCAGATTGCCCGTGGGTTGTAAAAGGGAGCACCGCGCTCATGACAATGAACGTTAACACAGCAGGAGACATCAACAGCAGGGGCAAACTCTACGACAATGTGTAGTCAGCGGCAACCATCGCCGCGGAACGGGTAGAGAAGAGTACCCGCGAGGAGTATCAAAGCAGTCTTCAGCGCTTCGCAGAATTTTGCGAAGAGGAAGGATACCATGACCCGAGAAGCACACGATACCCCCCAAATACCTTCTCTGATGGCAGCGCGTTTCTACCAGATGTCCCAAGTGGGCACTTCCGTCGCACCCGCCGAAAAGCTTCGGTCGGCAGTCAACTGGCATTACACCACTCTTTCCATGCAGACGCCCAGTCAACCAACGGACGGCTGGGTCGAGGAAGAAGACGTGAACGGCAACATTATAGCGAGAGGAAACCCTGCGAAGGCACAAATCGTTCGACAAGTGCTGGCGGCCTCGTCAAACTCGGTAGACGTGCTAGAACAGCTAAGCGAGCGGTTCCCATGTCTCTCCAGCTTCTCGGTGACATCAACACTTTCGTCGACAGCGAAAGCTCGCCGTTCAGTGAGGTGACACGGTGTTGTCTTTACGCAGTGGCTGCGATGGGGTTTTACGGGATGTGCCGTATGTCCGAGGTCATGTCCTTGGAATACAAAGATATTGACCTGCAGCTGAGTAGACCCAGCAAACTGGACGAGCAGCAGAGTATTTCCTATGGCTCCTTCACGTTACGAGAT
>MBAC02000972.1:0-14209 GCA_001712635.2 Nothophytophthora sp. Chile5
GTGGTTTTTACCTCAAAGCTAACAAGGTCAACGTGAGATTTCTTTCTTAATTGGTCTGTCTGTCACTGCACTAAGTCCTAGCACTATCTTCAGCAAGCCGGGATACCCTAAGGTCCTGGAGTACTCGCGACAAGTGGTGGAGAAGCAGGGTATTCTCACAACGCCATGGACTGGGCTGCGAAGTCAAATCACCTCGAAATCGTGCAGTGGTTGCATGAGAATCGCTCGGAAGGCTGTTCTCGCAGCGCGATGAATGGGGCTGCTGGCCATGGCCACCTGGAAGTGCTGCAATGGCTCGCTGCCAACCGCACAGAAGGTTGTTCTCGCAGCGCAATGGACGACGCGGCAGGCAACGGCCACCTTGAGGTGGTGAAGTGGCTGCACATCAACAGAACGGAGGGATGCACGGTTGACGCGATGGACATAGCTGCCAAGAATGGTCATCTGGAGGTCGTGCAGTGGCTCTATGCGAACAGAACCGAGGGATGCACCGTGAATGCGATGAACTTGGCAGCGAGACGTGGACATCTGGAAGTGGTGAAGTGGCTCCACGCTAACAGAACAGAGGGATGCACCTCTTCTGCAATTAGAGGTGCAATCGCGTGTGGCAACATGGATGTCGCGCTCTTTCTTCACCGTGAACGCGAGGAATGTGACCTCATGAGTGCCGTGAGAGGCAAGGCGTGGAAGCATTGGGAGATAGACTGGCTGTACTGCAGCTACCCACCTGATCTCGCGTCTGCGATGGTGGCCACGCTCGGAACGGAACTTTGATGAGTGGGGACGGATCGACAGCCCAACCAGTAAGCAACGGACCATATGGAAGCAATCGCAGTCGTGTCGAACACCTTGTTCGTGCGCAGTTCAACTTGCAACTGCATGCCATTAACACTTGGCTTCGCTCAACTGTGTTCTTTCGCGTTTGTGTCGTCAAGCAGTGATCTTGAATAACCTGACGGTGACCGATTGGATCGTCACCACCACCTTTCCGCTCTTTGGAGACTCAGTAAGGCAAGTGCAAAACGCCTGGGCGAGCGATCGTGAGGTCTCTGACGGTGTGTTCGAGGACCGGCCAGTCCGGGGAGGTACTGATGACCTCTACGACGGGTTTGCCTCTAGCGTTCGCCTATGACGCAGCAAGTCCGCTGGGATACTAGCGTTCGGTGTCGTAGTGATGTACACTAAACGTGTTGCAGAGAGGATGAACCCCGTGCGTTGGCCGCAAATCACCAGCATGGTCTTGTTCTTCACGCGTTTCTTAGTGGGTAGTGGGTAGTGGGTGGCGGATATTGTCGACGCGCTCGTCCGCCGCCACCAGCATCACCACCGGCGTGATCCTGCGCTCCCACAACTTGGCCGACAGTTGATTGGCGATCTCCTACTCCGATACACAAGGCCGCATTGCACGTGCCACTTGGCCAATGACCTCGCCGCAATCCTTGCCGAGCTGACGGATGAACTCAATATCGTAGGACGTTAGGGTGGACCGTAAGAGAGCGAGCTGCGCAGCCAGCTCCGAGTCGGAAGCGTCCACCGCCACCTTCTCGCTCTTTCAAGAGTCATCGTCACGATCAGAGCGCTGCGCTTCGCGTGCCACGGGTCTTGCACCATCGTGATCTCTCTCTCCAGGCCCCGCATCTCCTCGTCCACCATGCGATGACCCTCGATCTCGTTCATCAACACTGCCACGCACGTGGCGTCGACGTAGAAAATAACTCAACGCAATTAAACAACAGCGTTCTCGGTTGCATTGCAACAAAGAAGAAGTTATTTTCTATATGGCGTTTGATGCTGTTCACATTGGTTCAAGTGAGGTATAAGAACCGAGTGTCAAGCATGGAATGCGTTTTCTCATCGGAAAATTGGTACACATTCTGCAAGTACCTGGCCGAATCATCATGACGTAGCGCGTGATATACCAGGCCTCCTCGCTGCCACTGAAGCAGCAATGTGTCATCACCAACGCATTTCATCGCTTCTCCCGCTTCTCCCGCTTCTGTTTTTCCAATGCTGGATGCTCCCCCCTCGACTTAAACGAGAGCCTCACCAGGTGCCGCAGGCAACACAGTCAACTTGGTGAGGTCCCACACGAACTTCGGGCGGCGGTGGGTTGGGTTTCCGTGCAGCAAGACGGCCTTCCCTTGCTCCAGATTAAACACAATAGACGCGAGCGTCCAGCCCGATAGATCGCCACGCTCGTGGGACTGCAGATCATGAAACACTGGCCACGCGCGGTCGTGCTGGTCACCGAGCACCGCCAGAGCTTCTGCGATCGTCGTGGGCGGTGCCATCTCGCTATAGCGACGCAGACGGTGAAGACTACTCTGATACGGCGGCTGCGCGACTTGCAAACGCTGGTATTGATTGGCATGGAAGAAGGCCGTGACTGTATCCCCCTCCGCTGAAGTGGCGACGTATTCGATGACTGCATGGCGGTCGAAGGAAGCCACCTCGATGTTCCACACGCGTCGGGTAGGCACGTGCATCAGCTGGAAGTTGTGTCCCGCCGCTTGGCCCTTTCGTGTGATGATGGCTATGGCATCATCAGCATCCCGAGCCATCAATAGATTGCGCGAGATGAATCCGCGACCTAAACCGCCCACCTTGATCTCAGCCGGCTGAACGACTACCCCAGTATCATACACGTGTATTTCAGCAAAACTCCTCCAGATTGAGGTATTCGCAGTGACTCCCACGTACAATTGAGCGTGAAGGCGACGCCGTTGTCGTTGAAGCCGAAGGCGCCAGAAGGCAGGTCGCCCAGATACGTGTAGGCCACGAACTTGGGCTCGTCTGCGATGCGTGCGATCACGATAGCCGTGCGGTTGACGTCCACCACGCCGCTGTCCTCGTTGTGAGCCACTACGTGCATTTCCTTGCTCGTGAGTACCACGTCCGAGCACCGCAGCACCGGATGACGCGCTTCAGTGGGGAATTCACTGGCCTGGAAGCTCGGCGGGATAGAATTCGAGTACTCCTCCACGATATTCTCCACGAAGAGCGTCTCGAACGGCAAGTCGCTGCCCTCAGCCATCCCCTCCAGCTCCTGGATGTATTGCTGGCAAAAAAGACAGAGCGCGTCAGCATCTATTTCCCAAACAGGCTCTATACACGAACACGGTTACCGCACGGGGAATGTGGCATTGTGCACCGCCAGATACCGATCCAACAGGTCGCGGCCCAGTGGAGTCCGTGCATACGGCAGCAGCAACGTTTGCAGCTTGGTGTTCAGGCGCATGCGGCTCTGGATCTTGTCACGGAAGCGCGCGCCCAGTTGCCGTCCAAACTCAAAGTGGGAGTCGCCGTCGAACTCGAAGACTTCTTCCACGTGCATCTCGAGCGCGTGCGCGTCACAGCAAAGCAGCGCCAGCGCGAGAAGCAACAACACACGCGCCGCCATCTCGTCTTGCGCGGGCGATCGCACTGTGGCTGGCTCTGTTGCGCGCCTGCTTCGCGCCCACTCGACCTCTTCCGCGCTTCCTCCATCTCCATGTAGCGCGGATGAGTGTACGTCGCCAGCCTCGCTTAAGTGCGAGTTGAAGTTGTCGGTTCGGCGGTTCGGCGGTTCGACCAACGGACGCGAAGTTGAACCGGCCCGGTTCATTGTTTTTTCCAAACTTCTAGAAACGGATCTCACCCATTCCCTGTTGTCCTTGTCCCACAAGAACATCTTTTTTGACAAAAATAGAGAGACGCGCCACTTGCCTGACCAATCGGAAACGGCGCTTTGCTTCAGAGATGGCGCACAAGTTGAAGCCCAAGCTGAAGGCGAAGGTCCAAGCGAGGTCGAAGAAGGCCCGCCGTTCAAGCAGCGCCGTGGAGCCAGTAGCTAACCACCAAGGTGAGAAGGAGCCGAAGCTGAAGCGTCGGCGTGTGAGCAAGCGAGAGGCGGGGGATCGAACTGCCGGTCGAGAAAAGAAGGAAGGCGCAGCGGCCCCAACAGTGCCCGTTGCCGAACCCGAGTCGATGGACCCGCTGGATTCCGACGATTACTTTGAGGTGCTGGGGCTGACGCGTGCGGCCACAGCCACCGACGTGAAGCGCGCGTACCGGAGGCTGGCTGTGCAGTGGCATCCGGATAAGAACCGCTCGAACCCGCGAGCCGAAGAGTTCTTCAAGAAGATCAGCGAGGCGTACGAGATGTTGAGCGATCCGGACAAGCGCGCACTCTACGAGAACTACGGCCAGGCGGGTCTGGGGACAGGTGGCGCCCCACCACGTGGTCCAGACGCGTATCACGACCACTTTGGCGTAAATGGACGCGCTGGTTTCTCCACCCAGCATGCGCGCGACATCTTCGACGCGTTCTTCGGCGGCGTGGACCCGTTCGAAGCGTTCTTCAGCGGTGGACGACAGCGCGATCCCCGCAGCAGATTCGGTGATGACTGGGGCCAGTCGCCGTTTGAAGGTGTGGGCTTGGGCATGCGTGGCTTTGGAGGGATGGGAGGAACCAGCATGTCCATGATGGACTCCTTCTTCAACGACGGCGTCAGGAGTATGGGCAGCATGGGCAGCATGGGCAGCATGGGAGGTGGAGGCTTCTCCACCAGCATGAGCTCCTCTTCGTCGACGTTCACGAACCAGAACGGCCACACGGTCATGCAGAAGACCACGACAACTGTGGGAGTTGACGGCCGATCCGAGACGGTCACGGAGGAGTTCCGCAACGGCTTGCTGGTGAACTCCACGACTTCGTCATCCAGCAGTCGATTGGCGGAGGCCGGACGCATGCAACTTGAGGGTGGGAGCAGCCAACGTCGCGTGTCCAACGATCGCTCTCGCCCGATATTTTAACAGAGCAGGATGGGGACGCACCAGGAGAGGGAGATGAAGCAGGCCAGGCATCTCAACTAAAGGATTGAGTGAGAGATGAAGCAGCAGGTGGTGAGAGATGGTGCTGGACAGGTAGGCGTGCCATCGAGATCATCGCAGTTAACTTAATATTTACCCTCCTCGTCTGCGATGAGGATTAAGCGGCGTTGCTGTCTTTGCAGGTTGTGGAGCTGCTTGCACCAAGATCAGCCAAGGTAGTACTGGCATGGAAACGACCCCGATGGCGAACTTGAGACTATGACGCCAGAGATTGAGGATTATGACGGACCTGTTACTTTAATCCGAAGTGAGCTGCTTCTTGTGCTCTTTCTCCAGCTCGATGGTCCGCACCAGATAGCGAATGAACTCCGAGACGCTGGGAGCACGAGTCTAGGATTGCATCGCAGAAGACACGGCGTTAGACAGCCAGTAAGCAACGCTCGAGAGAGAGTTTCGGGTGATGCCATACCTGGACGAAAAAGGCGTGTGCTTGGAACGGGAGTTTGCGTAGTGCTCGACCGCTGAAGCCGTCGGCCGCCTCCATCGCTCGGAGTAAAGCTGTTGACAATTCGAGGTCTTCACCACCGTTCGGAGCATCGGCCTCTGCAGTCATTTGGTCAACGACGCGTTTCCTCGACGCTTTCTTGCGCGAAAGCTCGTTGTACGAGAGCACAGGGCGTGGACTGGGCTGAATGATCTCCACACGCTGAAGCTCCTCGATGCAGCTCCGCAAGATCTCATAGCGAGCGCGACATGACGGCAGACCGATGTACTGCTTGATGTCCGCTCGGTCCACAAACGCCACGTCAATCGCTTCAGTGATGTTGGAGGTCGTGAGAATCAACACATTCGAGTGGTTCTTCAACGCGTCCAACTGCGTGAGCAGAGCATTGACCACCCGAATGGCGTCCGATGGCTCGGCCCCTCTCACAGCAGCCTTCCGAGCTGCCGTCAGCGACTCCACCTCGTCTATCAGCACACATATGAGCGCCTCCTTATCTTCCACCAGCTCCTGAATCTGTCGGAACAGCTTCATGACGAGCTTCCCGCTCTCTGAGAACCACTGCAATCGGCCATAGACGACGTGTGAGCTGAGCTACCTTGCAATCAAAGCCTCAACATGCTATGGATGTCGTACCTTGCTGAATAAACTGTGGGCGTTGATCTCCAGCAGGAACGCGTTCGGGTACCTATCAGCATTCAATTGGAGGGTCAGTGCCGAACATGGAAACCAGGGGAGACTGCGAATGACTGACCTGGCTGACAGTCGGATGCTGAGTTTCTGAGCCAACGCCCTGCACAGACTGGTCTTCCCGGTGCCTGGAGGACCATGCAGCAACACCACGCGGTTCCAGGAAATGATGTGCGGGTTCACCTTGACATCCGAGAACAGCATCGCGGTCGTGGCGTAGTCCAGCACGTTCCGCTTCACGGCGGAGTCGTAGATCAGCGAGTCCCACAAGCCATCGAGACTGGCTGCAGGCAGCTCCGTCTGCTGACAAGTCGTCACGTTCTCGTCGTCATCGGCGGTCTCGTCCGCGGGGGCTTCCTGGGTATAACCACAGTACAAACAGCCGCATGGTGAGCATCCAACACATCGTTCCACAAGCACGGCAAGACCCAAACGAACGTCGCTGAGCTTGAACACATGCACGAGCACGTCCGCTTCCCCAAGTGGAATGCCGTTGCCGCTGTTTGTAGCCAAGCTATCCTCGTCTTCGCCATCTACAAACTCAACCGCATACTAAGTCGTGAGTGGATTGAGAGGCTAGCGCAGTACTACCCACCAAGACGATGAATACCTAACTCGGTGATCTCGATGCGTTCCACATGCTCGACGAGCGTCTCCGCCTCTGCGAATGCCACACATCCTGCTTTCTCCAAGGCCATCAAGAGGTTTAGTCAGTGGATGCGAGGCGGAGCGTGGAAGGATAGATGCTGCGCATAATGTCTCGCCTTTTGAGAAGACCGCGCAGTTCTTTGTTAGATGTTCGGCCACCAGTTCACCCACGTGCTCGTAGACTGCGATGCTCTCTCGCTTCAAACAGACTTCCACTGTGCTCATGCAGCCATGCAATCAACCGCATTAGAGAGCAGTAAGGCATCCACCTCACAGCTTTGGCGCCACCTTTCCCGTCTGCAGCGCGCGCATTGTCCTGGCCTTTTCGAAACCACCGCGGCACGCGAAAGACGCATAGAGTAGCAAGCGCACTGTGGGGGCTTTACGCCTGCAGCCTTCAGGCGCGCAACGTACCATGCACACGCCGCAGTGGCTGCGGCGCCTCCGTATCGACCGCCTCCGCTCCCATCGTTGGGCCGATTTGCCTTGAATTGGAGAGATATGCCGATTTGCGGTATGTCCCAGCGAAGGTGGAACATATCTGGGGAAGTATCGTTTCTAACGTTTCTAACGTGTATTTTTAGCCCAGCGAAAGTGTAGCCATTTTTTTGTTGACCAGCGGATTGCAGACAAGCTCCTCCCGCAACAATGCGCCACGATGACGACGAGCCCGGAGCTGAAGGCGGCAGCGATGCGACTGCTGGCCAACGAGCGAGTTCGTCGAGTTCCTCGAGCTCAAGAGGCGATGAGGCCTCTGGGTCCACTTCCGCGACGCTGAAGGCTTCGCTCACGGCGATCTCCGATACAGAATTATGCGAGGTGTCACTGCTGGACGTGCTTGCACAAGCGGCGAACGACGTGCTGTCAGCGATCCCGGCGGAGCGTTGTGTCGTGTATGTCTACGACAAGAGCGCTCATTTGCTGCGGCCCCAAGTTGTGGTCGACTGTAGCCACGGCGATGCAGTTGACAAGACTAACGTCCTCATCGAGGACGGCTCGGAGGGTGAAGGCACAGGAAAGACCCCACTGGTCAGCTTTCCGCCGGTCGTGGGCATGGTCAGCTCCACTTTCTTACAGAGACGCTGTCTGCGGATGCAAGAGCCCAACCCCGTACGCCGTCCACTTGCTGTGTACATTCATACATTCTGTCAACTGATTTGCGTGCACGTGGCGTTGATTTTGTGTGGGATTCTGAATGCACAGCATCGTACTTTCCATCGCGAGTATGACGCTCCGAAGGACCTACAGGTGGACTCGATCCTCTGCGCTCCAGTCATCTTGTACCGTCGTGCCACCGCTGTCATTCAGGTTTGGTTCTTCCAAGACACTGCGTTGGCAAACGCATCGACAACCAGCCTACTACATGTAGCATTGACCGGCAAAACTCTGTTTTCGTTTGTGTAAATGCGCTACTGTAGCTTCTGAACCGACTGGATGAAACAGAGCAGGGGGATCGGAATCCCTTCGCGGTGTTGGAGCGCGCGGGAACTCCTCAGGATGCGACGTGTGAAAACACCAACGACGTCAAGCTTCGGCGACTCAAGACCATCAAGCCGAACGTGAAGTTCGGCTTCTCCTCCAAGGACGAGCAGAAGCTGCTGCACTTCACGACGCACATCGCGGTGAGTAATAAAGCCCAGCGGTGTCGGATCTCTGACGGCAGCCCTAGTGCACTAACACACTCTTCATGCTGTTGCTTGGTGGCATCGAATTTGAATAGCAAACCATCGAAATGAGTCTCAAGCAGATCGCGAATGGACGCAGTCAAGCGAAGATTCGCGAGGACAAGGCCAAGCAGGCGATGGATCTGCTCAACTTCTTGAACGGCAAGCTGGACGCTCGTGTGGATAAGACGGAGGAACTTGCCCCAACGCCTCAGTCCGACGGCGTTGGACGGGGCTTTCGAGTGCGTCGAGCGACGCTCCGGCGGTTGCCGCGTTCGAATCTATCGTCCGTCAATCTGCTGAGTTCGGTGGTCGTCGTCATGCGGCTCCAAGCCATGTTCCGTGGCCGTCGGGAACGCCGAGCGCAAAAGTTCGCGGAGGCGCTTGAGAGATACCGAGAGCAACGCGAGCGGGTGCGTTCGGTGATGATAATACAACGCGTGACGCGCAGAAGAAAGACGCGCGACAAACTCGAGGCTCCTGTGCTCGGACGTTCTGGTATGCTCAAAAGCGATCACCATCGAGAAAATGTCGCTGTCGACCAAGCAAAGACGACGCTGCAATCTCCCAGTAAAGCACAAACGAGGCCGTTGGTCAGAGGAGCATCCACGCGTCCAGCACTATTCCAGCGGCCCTCATCTGCAAGTGAAGGCGAGAAGCTTCGGAAGAAGAAGGACACGAGTGCCGAGCCGATTCAACACGTTGTCGAACGGCATCAGAAGCGCCGACAACCGCCGATTCCGGTACCCGTAGCACCTGTCCACCAATTGTCGGATGCGTTCGCCAACATTGTGAAGTTGCAATCGTTTGTACGGGGCAGCCTTGCAAGGAAGTGGCTGCGACGAACACGCGCGTTGCATCGAGGTCCGCCCGTCGTCTGTTTACGAGTGGCATCTCCATCGAGAACTGTAGATTCGAACCAACGAAGCCATGAGAGTCCTCGCGTGACGTCGCTACGATCGCAGACGTGCATCTACCCGATGCCCATGCGTCCTGGGAAAAACCGCAGTCTTGTGCCTCGTCGCCGCCTCGAAGAAGAGCTTTCCGATGGCAAGCGAGATACGAGCTCTATTCAAGAGAACGCACTCCTCCTTTGGCAGGAAGATCCCGATCAACCGTTCGACGTCCAAACTAGGAGGTTAATTGCAAGCCAAGTGGCCATCGAGAAGCCCCATCGCGACAGCCTTCGCGCGCCCGTACCTCCGTCGAAACCACGGTGGCACGGCTCGATCTCAGCAATATGGGAGACAGCTCGAGATCCGAATCGTGACCTGATCCCGCCAGGAGTGGAGCTCGCGAAGACTTACCGATATCGCCAGCACAAAAGCTCTACCACGGCTACGATCGGCATGACAAGCATCGGACTCCCTTCACTCGAGTCGCCGGGGATGTCGAGGCTTCCAGCCTGGCGACCAGGCCCCACCACGAACAAAGACGCACTGCTGTGCTGTCTGCTACCAGCGCAACCTAAGCGCTCAGTCGGTGCTGCCTTCGCGCTTCCGTTTCCTCGACCACCTGCCCAGATCCCAAAGCTTCAACGGATGCAGGCTCGACCACAGCAGGGTAAACGCCCCAGCATCAAGCTCGAGAACGACGCGGGGCGCAGCAACGCCGATTGAGACTGCAATCTTGGCGCTTATCCAAGCTGACGCTGCGGCCATATATGAGACGTAGCATATGACCAGCCGTTGTTGATATGACGCGATGATGAGTGAGTTGAAGTTGCTGCAATGCCTTGTGCAAGTTGCAGCTGGAGCGCCGAACTGTATCTCCTTGGAAATTTGGTGTTTGGGGTCTGATATGCCGTCAACACAGCAGCAGCAGCTTTGATTAAAATCTTGTTGAAGCTGGACTTGTCCACTGCAAAACGCACATAATAAATAGGTTTGGCCTCTTCTGCAACTTTTCAACGGTGTATCCTGCCAAAACGTTTCAAAATGTACCACAGACTTCTCGTGAAACGCAAGGTTCTGCTTCGTATCGTTGCACGCATGCATTACATGTGCATTGATACAGTACGGGCCAAAAGTATCGGCCCAACGGCCCAAAACGGAGAAGGATCAATTTGGCGGTGCTTGGAATTGAAAACTCCTCGGCCGCCCGCCAAAATCGCGCAGGAGCTTTTGTTGGGGTCTTGCTCTGAACGACGCGCTCATCTCCGTTCTTCATTCGTTGGTGGCGAAGATGAGCGCCGCACGAACCAGTAACGTATCAGAAATTCCCGGCTTCGGTGTTGACATGTGCGTTGATTCAAGATTCACCGAAACATGAATGATAATTCTTGATGGGGGGATTGACGAAAACGAAAAGTGATTAATCAAAGTCGCGGGTTAGGCGCACTTTCAACAATTGGACTGCCAAGCGATCCGATGTGTCCGGTGCGCTTGAAGTGGGGCACAACGCCGAAGGTCTCCTATGTGCATCACTAGCTGTAAATGCAATGCCTCGTTGCTCGCTACATGTATTTTACGTTCTAATACATGCACTTCGAGGTTGCAAATATCAAATATCTTTGCCACCGAATGGCGGATCTGATACCGCGATTTGCTGCACAAATTTGTGACACAAGTTAGAAACGGATGTTATGAGAGAGCTTCGTAAGTTTTGCTCGATGAAGAACCCGTAGAATCTCCATGGGCAGCGATGTCACACGGTATCCGGTATATCCAATTGTTGATCATTTGTGAAATCAGAGCTGTGAAAACCACCTTTTAAGCATGGCGTTTACTTTGCTTTGAAACTGGCGAGGGCCATTTTGGCGGCTAAATGCTTTGCTAATTTCAATTTAGACTCTAAATCGACGGCTTTAGAATCCGATTACAATACCAGTGTAATTTTGAGCTCGACATAATTTTAAATCGACCTGAGGGAAACGAGCAGACCATGGCATCAACATCGCGTATAAAAGGATCGGATCGGCCATTATCAACCAGCAATTAAATCAGAAATAAAGCAAATCGACCTGGCAGACTTTTTTTGACCTCGCTTTTTTCTAGAGGTTCTCGATCTGAGCCCCAGAGCGGGTCGGCAAAATCCTGCAAGGCGCGCGATCAGGCAAGGAAGCGGAAGCGTGGCGTGGCGCGCTGCATAGTCGAAAGTTAGTCGAAAGGAAATGATGCAGAACAAGCAGAAATGGCAGAAGAGGCAGTGAATTGTGCCTTGGTGACAGCTTCCATTATTGGGACAGGTTGAGTGTGGTAATGGGGATGGGATCCGAAGCAGGCCGGGTTAGATACACTGTTTTAAACTGGGACGAACCCCCCACGCACCTCTCATCTTTGGAGCCAAAATTTTACCATTTTCAGGATCTGAAGAAGACTGAACATTTCTTTCGTTTGAAATCTCAGTCACTTTGGGTGCCTAGATTCGGTCCGTCCCAGTCCGAATCGAACGTATCCGTCGATAAATCAATTTTCCGGGCGATTTCGAGATCTGAATTGGGTACAGGTTCGCCTCAAGTTTGACGTCTGAATTAGGACGCGATTCAAGTTATTTCAGCATTTCCTCTAAACTGAAAATATTATTTCTGTGGTGATTCGTGTGGAAGCTCTCAAAAAAAAGATGCTGGCTCTCAGCTATCGCTAAGAGAACACTACAAACGAGAGCTGCGTGGAGGCTGGCACTGAAGTATTGCAGTATCGAAAACGTGACAAAAAAATTCAATTCGTAATGCTAGGTGATATCCTATGCTCTGAAAAAAGTTGGTGCAGCACAGAAGTTCTGTCTGTAAATCGTATGCGTATTATTACGATAGCGATTAGAAAATTCGTCCTGGGCAATAGCCAGGGAGAGATGGGTTTGGGTCTGACTGACAATCTGAGTCCATGTTGGCGTTTTAAACTGTTGGCAGATTTGAAGCATCGGGGACAAAAAATAGCGCAGCCCTTTTAAACCAGTGCACTCTCACCTGCTAGTTCGGCAAACATGATATGAAAAGATTTGTAAATGTGGAAAAGAATCAATCGCGTGAGCAAAGCTCGATCACTTCTGTATATCGGTATGAATCCTGTAAAACATTTTCATTTCCATTTGAATGAAAGATGAAAGATTCAAGGCCGCGGATCTGGGTTTGGTGGCAGCAGTGACAGAGAAGATGCAGGAGGGCGGGGGGAGTTCAGAAAAATGCTCCGCGTTTTGTGTTTGCGGGCCATCTTGCGAGATTCCGTCAGGAGGGGGTGTTGCTGGGAGGGGGGAGGAGGCGGGAGGGGTGAAGTGGTGTTTTGTTGGGCGCTCTCCTCAGCTCAGAAAGCAAACCGAGCGACAGGAGCGATTGCCTTCCCCGCTTGCCAGAGCGAAGCGCCGAAACAGCAGAAAAGGAAACGCGGCGACCTTCACTCTTGCTTTCCGCGCGCTGTCCATATATTTCGCAAGTTTAACCGCCAAGGAAAGGCAAGATGGCGCACATGTTGGATGCGCGCATGATGTCGCGCAACTCGAGCTCGTCCAGCATGACGGGCGCTCGCGTGGCGCGCAACCGCAAGCCGTCGATAAGCGGGGCGCCTTCGTCCAACCCCAGCACGGCTTCGAGCTCGCCGTCGCTGCCGCGCACGTTCAGCATCGGCCGGCGCCCGTCGCTCCCGCGCGACTCCAGTGGATCGAACTTGGCGGGGACAGAGACGAGTTTCGCGTCCGCATCCGCGATGAAGACTTCGAAGTCGAAACCGAGGAGCGGCGCGCTGGCCACGCCCAACCTGATCGATCTCAAGACCATCACGGCGGAGGAGGTCGAGTGGGAGGGCTATCTGTACAAGCAGCGCAAGATCGTCAAGAGCTGGACGCCGCGCTACATCACGCTGCAGAATCGCACGATTGCGGTGTACAAGTCGAAGAATCACGCGCTGGCCAAGGAGCAGACCCGTGGCAGATGGGTGATCAAGCAGATTCTGAGCTCGCTGCCTTCCGCGGGCTTCGGTGGCTCCAAGTTGCAGCCTGAACTGCTTGGATTTAGCTTCCTGGCGACCAACGGCAACCTCATTCATTTCATCGCGGCGTCTACGGTGGAAAAGGCCATGTGGATGCACATGATGCAATTGTGCTTGCACAATACCACGTCCAGGGAAGCGACGCTCCTGCAGCTCGGGCGGCCGCGCGAGCCGCCGGCACTGGCGCAGTCTCTG
Source organism: Nothophytophthora sp. Chile5 (assembly GCA_001712635.2). NCBI lineage: Eukaryota > Oomycota > Peronosporomycetes > Peronosporales > Peronosporaceae > Nothophytophthora > Nothophytophthora sp. Chile5. The sequence goes on from MBAC02000972.1 coordinate 13,434, forward strand.
TCATCGGAGGATGTGGTGTCGCTGGAGTCGTCCATTACCAACCACTTGGCGGACAAGTTCCTGGAGGATTTGACCCACCTGTTGACTGCGTCGTCGCCGGAGTTGGTGACCGAGCGCTTGCCGTCGTTCCTTCGGCAGCTGAGCAAGGATGTGGAGCTGCTGTTTGATCTGGAAACGTGCGAGACCACTCAGCCGTCGTGCGTGTTCAAGGGGATCTACCACGGCCGCGAAGGGTTTGTGCACTTCGCTGCCCTCTACGTGAGCAAGTATCTCTTGGCCACGGACGTGAACGAAGAGGTTGCACACAAGGCAGACGACGACGACCACCATGCGTTCAGCTACTCGCATCACCGTTTGATCAATACGGTTTCCGGGTCCACTACGGAAGGCAAGCTGGGACTGCAGGTCACGTTTACGCCGGCGCGTCGTATCTCTCGAGTCGTGCTTTCCTTCCGTCAACGAGGCTCGTCGTCGACAAGGTCGCGAAGGGTCACGTCTAACCCGATGGTGATTGCGGAGCACCCGGCGTGCTTCCACCAATACTGCCTCACGAAGCGTTCGCTGGCGTTGTCGTTCTCGGACTTCGATGTGGTGGGCGTACTTGGCCAAGGTGGCTTTGGCACGGTGGTGCTTGTTCAGCGCCATCTCTCCCCAGACGAGTACTTTGCCATCAAGATCATTGACAAGCAATCGGGAGCCGAAAGCGCGCTGAAGGAGCGACGCATCCTGTCTGGCGTCCGCCACCCCTTCCTGACGTGCTTGCGCTTCGCCTTCCA
>MBAC02000986.1:0-12468 GCA_001712635.2 Nothophytophthora sp. Chile5
GAGGCAAACGAAATCTTCCGCATTGTGGGTCGGTGGTGGTTATCCTGAGCAGGCAGAAGTGGCACTGGTTTTGGGGTGTCTACAGTTAAGTAGCGCTTCGACTTGGAGAGCATGCGGTTTCGCAACTCATCAAATTGCGGCAGCGCAGTTTGGATGAAGCGCTGCGAGCTGTTGGAAGGCTCCTCGATCTATCAGGGATAGAATCGGGCAAAGCAATCAGCAAATTCATATTTCGTCGCAACTCCGATGTACTTATGGAATCAGTACCTCCGCTCAGTGAAGGTTAAGCGCTGCGCCTACAAGATGGGAGAAAAAAACTACAAGGTCTTCGCTGCGGGCGTTTCTACCGCCATCGCTGTAGCCTCCAGGTCTGCAGGGAAGTCGTGCTCGTTGCGCGCTTCCTCGCCTTGATACTTTTCGTCGCCCTCTTGCTTGTCCTCGGACTCTGAACAGGCCCACGCGGTCAGCGGCACGGAGAGTTTCGGCACGAGCGCGATACACAGCACGCCAACCACCCAGAAACCCACCGCGGCGCCCACGTAGGTGGCGTGGCCGTCCTTGTACTTGAGCCACCCAATGATATCGGCCTGACCCCCGCTGGCAAGTGCCTCGACAGGCAGGACTAGCCCCCAACTGACGGCCGCGCAGCTCATGATGCCCACGACCAACTTGAGCGTCGCGAAGTAAAGCATGACGCCCAGCGTCCTAGGCGACAGGAAGAAGAGCCGAGATCCGCAGCTGTCGGCAGTACAGCCGTTGTTGGTCGAAAATCCACTCTGGATACCGAGGGCCTTGCGCAGCTTCGGCTCGGAACGCGTCACCATGTTCGCGAGCCTAATGTCCAGCCACGCCAGCTGCTCGGTTATCGCCGCCGTGATCTGGAAGAGCGCAAGTCCCACACCGCATAGCGGGATCAACCCCACGCTAAGCGGCGCGAGCACTATCACGAGGATGGCGCCCCCAATGCCCAGCACGGCATTCAGCGTGTGGAAGGCAAACAGTCGGCCGAGACGCGCGAAAAACGACAACGCACGGCAACTCGGCGACGTTGCTGGCGACTGAGAATCGTATCGTGGGGTCAGCGGAGCGTCCACATCTACGGTGATCGCCATCGGAATTGGCGTGGGCTTCTCCGCCGGATCGAAACCTGCGCTCGGGTATCGGTGATAGACGACGTCGTAGTGCTGGTCGTTTGCTGGGGTCTTCACAGTTTGTCCTTCCATTGTCGAGGCTGTTGTTTGATATGATGCTTGTGTGGCACGTTCAAGAATGAGCTTCTCTCTCGCATTCGCTGCGCATGCTGCTCGCTTGATGGCGACGACGCATGTTTAGTAGATGGGAAGTGTCCATCGAAACTAACTTCCAAGTGAGGGAGGAGTCACACGCGATGAGGGAAGTGGCCTCGAGTTATAATGACTGTCGAACTGATGGTTGGGGGTGCGGCTCACTGGACAGAGCTGAGGATGTTGACACGGCGAATCAAGCATGGCAAGCAATAACCAATAATGGCTGCGTTGGATTGTAGGTACCAAACTTCCTTCCCAGCAGCTTGAACGAAAGGCGTTCGACACCCGATCGGAATGGTTGTCCTGGATAGTTTCCACAAAGTTGACGATAATACCGGTTTTGAGTCGAAGTGTGCACCTCAATTCGGTATACCGGTATATTTCTGGCACGAATTGATACCGGTAAGTATCCCGGTTTGGTGTGAAACCGGCCCATCACTTGCGTTCCACGGTGTGACGCGAGGGCGTGGATTCGGAACCCCAACGGCCAAATAACATCAAACGAATATAGCTTGAATCGGTTATCCGGATCCCGTCGCCGCTCATCCGGAATGATCTGAGCAGACGAAGAGGCGCCGAAGCAACCGTGGTCTCAACGGCTCGGTCTGTGCGCAACTGTACCAGTATACACGTGTACACGGAGTCGTCCCAAAAAGGCGAAGTCAGGCACAGTTGAGTCAGCTGCGGCGCGGCCTTCGAGACTTCTGTCCAGTATCCGGATACCGGTCCCAGACTGCGAAGCTCTGTTGCCACCAGTGTTGGAACTTGAAGGGAGAAGCAAAAAACCTCGTTTCACACGCCAATTACCCAATCATCGGCGTCTGCGGCGCAACTTCTCAACTTGCGCCGTCCAATCCCGGTCCCCTTCCCCGCTCGCGTGATAAGACCTGCGAAAAAACCTCGGGCAAATGCTGGGTGGGGAGCGTGCGCGCATGGCCGCAGATGGCGGAATGCTGGTCGATGGCGTGCTATTTATTGTTGTTTCGGCCCACACGGTCACAGGTCCATTCCGGCGGGAAGGAAGCGAGGGAGACGGACGATGGCGGCGATCAACGATCAGGACCGCGCCGTGGACGAAGCGGTGCGCGCGGTGGGGCCCGTGGCGCTGGCCGAGGCGGTCGAGCCGCAGAAGGAGCAGGAGATCGACGAGGTGATGGATTTCCTGAAGTTTAGCGTCAAGCCCAGCACGAGTTTCGGCGGCACGATCCTGTTCAAGTTCAAGGACGGAGACGCGCCGGAGCCCAAGTCCACGTACGCTGTGGAGATCTCGGCGGGTCGAGAGGTGACCACGCGCAAGAACGCGCGCTCCAGCGAGGTGCGGCCCACGTGCGAAGTGACCATCTCCATGGACGACTTCCTGTGGATCTACTCGGGCAAGGCGTCGAGTTCGGACATGGTGAAGCTGTTCTACGCCGGGCGGGTTTCCATCAGCGGCTACGCGTTCCGCACGGTGTCCAACTTTGCGCAGAGCTTCGACTTTTCGTCCGACAAGTGGCGTAGTTACTACGCGTGGCGCAAACTGCGAGAGGACCAGGGCAACACGTGCCGCTCGCCCAGTGCGCTCGAGGAATCGCGCAACGTGGGCTCGCCTTCGCGCGACTACTGGTTCTTCCACGCCCGCGCCATCCTGGACCGCTACAACCTGTCCAAGCTGCAGCGCCTGCTGTGGGAGACATCGCTGGCCAGTTTGTTTGGCGAGAAGTGTGTCCTGGAGAGCGTTCGGCGCACGTCGGCGCGGGACCGCAAGGTCTCCTCCGGGTCGCTCAGCGTCATTGCCAGTGTTCTTGGCGAACTTGGTCCGGCGTCGTCGGTACTGAAGCGCCGCTGCACTGGCGCATTGACGACAGGTCAGCTTCGCTACGAGCAGGAATTGCGCCAGGAACTGGCACGTTTCTTGCACCCATGCGCGAAGAACTCGGCTGCGATCGCTGATTCCCTTGCTGTGGGCAATCCAAAGCAGACTGCTGGCGTCATGTTTGACTTTTTCGACGAAGACTACGTGCAGGCGGTGAAGCGGAGCGCTAAGGAGCGGCAGCAGCGCCGCCACCTTCGCAACCGCGTGGACCTGGGCGACGCCGGCATGGCACAACTGGACAAACTGGTGAAGGTGATCGGCAAGGGCGGTCACTCCAACGGCAAGAACAACAATCAGTCCAAGTACGTGCCAGCGCCGGAGTTGCTACTGCGTGAGTTCCGGCTGAACGTGACGATCCTCATGGACACGCTGACGGAGAAGGCCTCGGGTCGCAAGGCTCTGCATAAGATCCCGGCGCCGCAGATGGACTGGCTGGTGCGCAGCGGGCGCTCCGGCAGCATGGTGATCACGGACGGCAGCAGTCAGCTGGGCGAGGCATCTGCAATGCAGGCGCCGACCTCCTCTGCGCTGCCTAGCTTACCGCAGAGCATCATCGTGGAGGTGAACCGCGCGAACATCGCCCGTAGTCGGAAACGCACCTTCGACGTGCCCAAGAAGCGTCTCAAGGCCAAGTTCGCGTCCATCTCGCGCGAGCTGGCGCAGCAGAACACTCAGGTCATCTCCAACGTCGACGAGCACCTGATGTTCTCTGACTACCTCTAGGAACCCACGGACGACCCCAAAGACCGACGAGTTGCCTTCGATAGGCTCAATAGGCTACGTCGCTCCCTTTAGACGCTCAGCTCAGGCAGACAGCGAACTCCCCCATTTCCCTATTTAACCATTTCGTCAGGGCAAATACTTTTGTGCTTCAGTTTTGAGGTTTTGTTGGTCTGAAAGCAGGGGCAGGATGTTCAAAGGTTTTTGAGTAGTACGGTGTTTGCTGAAATTGAAAAGCGGGACGGAGCTGTTGGCGAAGTTAGGGACGTTGCTGAAATCAGGGACATGCTTTGTCATTTTGAGCCAGTCAAAGCGTGCGAGGGTGGCTACGCTCGTCGAGACCAGCGACCGAGAGCGATAGCAAGCGCAAGGCGGCGGCGCGCCAGCAGCAGCACGATGGCGGACATGGACGACCACACGCCCGATGAGATCTTCTGCGACGACCAGGTCTTCGACATCGACTTCCACCCGATGATGGACGTCGTGGCTCTCAGCACCATCGCGGGCGTCGTGCAAGTGTACGCGAAGATGATGGATTGCTGCCTGCCAGTGGAATTAGGTGAATGGGTGAACGGACGTGTCTGACGTGAAGCTGGCGGTGACGCGTGTTTCTGTATGGCGGATGCAGATATAAGTATTCGGAGGATGCGAACACGAAGGTGCTGGAGCTCAAGAACCACAACGAGGCCGTGCGGGCGCTGCTCTTCTCCCCCGACGGACAGAGTACGCTGCGTGCTGCTGCTGTATCGATCTCCCCAGCCATATACTGATCTTATGTTTGCTGCGTGTTGGCGTCGTGACGTTTGATTGAGCAGCGCTTTACACAGCGGGAGCAGACAAATCCATCCGTGCGTTCGACACGGTCGGGAACGTCACGTGGGCGGAGATGCGAGCGCACGAGTATGGACAATGGATTCACAAAGACCTACATACGCATTGAAGACTGTACAAGGAGATACTTACATTGTCATCTCTGTTGTGTAGCCACGCGGTCAATCGCCTGCACGAGCTGTCTGCCAATGTGATTGCTAGCGGAGACGACCAGGGCTGCATCAAGATCTGGGATACACGGCAGCACCGCTGCCTCTCCGAGTTCAAGGAGCACACTGTGCGTTTGAGTTCTGCCCATTCATCACTGCATCTTTGTGTATGCTAACACATGGCTATTTGGTTGCGATAGGACTACATCTCGGGCTTCGCGACCAACCCGGCCCAGGACCATCTGCTGGCCACGAGCGGCGACGGCCGCTTGTCGGCCTACGACCTCCGCAAGAACGTGCTGGCGGGGAAAAGCGACGAGCTGGATGACGAGCTGCTGTCCGTGTCGGTGATCAAGAATGGCAAGAAGATCGTGTGCGGCTCGCAGGACGGCGTGCTGGTAATCTTCAGCTGGGGCACCTGGGGAGACATGTCGGACCGCTTCCCGGGGCACCCGGACTCGGTCGAAGCCATCCTCAAGGTGGACGAGGACACCATCCTCACGGGCTCCAGCGACGGCATCGTCCGGTATGAGTCTACTGCTTTCGCTAATGTTGTCCGAGGGCCTAACTGCTCTCTCCTTTGGCTATTATGCTGCTGTGTAGGGTCGTGCAACTGCATCCGAACAAGCTGTTGGGGCTCATCGGCGACCACGAAGACTTCCCAGTGGAGACGCTCAAGTTCTCGCACGACAAGAAGATCATCGGCAGCGTCTCACACACCAACAAGGTGCATTTCTGGGACGTTGGCTACCTCTTCGAGGAGGACGATGGCGAGGACGAAGGCGTCGCGGATGAGAATGAGGAGAAGGCGCCGGCAAGCGGCATGGATATGACTGGCGACACTGAGATGCAGGACGCGGATAGCGACAGCGACAGCGATGACTCAGACGACATGGGTGGCGGTGCAGCTGGAGGACGTCGGGTGTTCCCTACGGCGAACGAGAAGTTTTTCTCCGACTTGTAGAGAGATGCGCCCGTCAGTAAGGACTCCTTGGGTAGAAGACCAACACACAGTATTTTGCACGTTGTGAGGCCGTCCCGCTTTGTATTTTCCTCTGCTTCAAGTTACTTGAAAGAACCGGGCGTAGCCTAGAGGCAGAAGAGCGCTCGAACTAGCTCGTCGTCCTCGGTGTCTGCTCCACCCTTCTCGCGCATAGACCGCGGAGACCAGGGACGACTGACTCGTTCCAGGTCCGTCAGATGATAGAGCAGCTCTCGTGCCGTTGGTCGCGAGTCCGGATTGCTCTGCAGGCAGTCACGTACGATCTGGCGGATGAATTCAGGACATTCAGGCATCAGACTTTGCTCGAGTGGTTCGTCACGAATCGAAGAGTCATTTTCCAGCAATGTGCCCGTGTCCAACGCAACCAGCACGACTCCAAACGAGTAGACATCCGACTTCTCCGATACTTTGTGTCCGCCCAATACCTCCGGTGCCCTCCAGAGTCCGTCCTGGGCTCGAGGCTCCTCGGAGCCAGTGTTGGCAGCGACAGTACGAGCCACGAAATTGCCAAGGCCGCAGAGCGCCGGCTCTCCTGTACTGGCATCCAATAGAATGTGGTGAGGCTCGAGCGCGCCATGCACGATCGATGGCGTGCGTGAGTGGAGGTAGGCGAGGCCCTGCAGCACCCCAATGGCGATCTGCAACTTCTCCCGCTCCCAAGTCCAGCTTTGCAGAACTCGGTTGCTGCGCAGCGCGCGTCGCAGATTCCCTCCGCGCTGCAGCTCCCAGACTGCCACGAGGTTTTGGAAGGCGTTCCAGGCGACGCCAACGAGGTTTACGACGTTCGGGTGCTCCAGACTGGCAGCCAGAAGAATCTCACGTGAGAGTCGCTCGACAGCTAGAGTATCGTTGCGCCTCGTGGAACTCAGGCGCTTGAGTGCCACGTTGCGTGTCCCGAGGCGTCCAACAAGAACCTCGGTTGGGGAAGCTCCCCTATCGCGAGAGAGCAGCTTGTCCCCACTCACGTCCATGATCGGCACACGTTTGGACAGAATAACTGGATCGTTCTGGAAGAACAGCAGCACTTGTGAGGCACCCAGTTCGTCCGAATAGGCTGTCTGTGTTGACTGTGAGGTCCCTTCGTGTCCTTCTCGAATATCTGCTTCCAGTTCTGCTTCCAGTTCGGATAACGCGGATGACAAGGAGCCCGTGTCGCTCTTCCTATCGCTGGGTGGTAAGTAGAACTCGCCTCCTGGGGATAGAGGGTATGGCACCAGTGTCGACTTGCTGACGAACGCTCCGCTGCTGCTCAGACCGTCGCGTAGTCGACGTAAGCGACGCACGTACATGAACACGATACCGCCCAGTACCGCCGTGACTGCCGCAGCCACCACCCAGATCGCTGCCGAGGCGCCCGAAGATCCAGCGTCACTATCATTTGCTCCGTTCATTTGGTCCTCCTGTTGTTGGCGAAATGCAACCAACTCACGCAGCAGGTTCGGGACGACACCAGACGTTCGTGGCGTGCACCACTGGCTGCTGTTGCTACTGCTTGCTGCTTCATCACGAATTGAACACGGGATCACGAGTGCAAGTTGCTGTGGACACTTCCCGTTGTTGTTGCTGCTGCTTGTCGACTGCAAGGTGATGGCGAACGATTGCGCTGAATGGCGGAGCACAGTTGGGAATGGCACATCCGTATTGTTGCCCTCCTCGGACCAAATCATGTTCGTCTCCACGTCCACCGACGCTGCGTTTGCCTCGCTCTTCGAAACCAACACAGCGCACCTGGACATGAGCTTCACCTGACTATCAGGACACACGGTGCCTTGCAGCACACTCTTCGCTTCGACGGGGTCGGTACACGAGGCATATAGACAGCCTTGAAGGGCCTGGAACTCCGCACGTGACACCACCAAGTCGTCCATTCCGAGGCCGCAATGCACCTGCAGCTCCCGCGTGGTGTTGCTGGCCGTGGCCACGTGGCCCACGTCCCAGAGTAGCAGGCGTTGCAGCGTCCCGCCCAAATCGTGCCACCTGAGGTTGTACTGCGCCAGCAGATACTGCACTTCGGCCGGCACCATCGTCGTGAGTTTCAGTGGCGGTGACTCCACGCCGGCGCTCACGAGCTGTGCGAGGCGAGAAGACACAGGCAGGCCAGTGAAGTCCACCGCCAGTGATATCCTCGCCGCCATTGCCAGCAACACGAGGACAAGTGCCGTCGAGGTGACTGGGCGCTGCATCTTAAGCCTTGGGCGTCAGCGTTGCTTGACCCTGCCCTCACTTGCTCTGCGTTTTGGGGACTGGTCCGAATGGAACGAGCGCGAGAACGTCGATCTCGGTCAACCACTGCGCAGCGCACTGCACACTCCATTCCAACCAGGAGACTCTCAGAAATCAGGAAACGGCACGGCAGTCGGACTGAACATGCAGATGCTCGGAATGGATACGCGCGTGGAAGACAGGCGTTTTGCTTTCTTCCATGTTTTTTGCCATCGTGCTGCAGTGTTCCTGAAAACATAACGCCCTCTGACTTTCCGCCCTGAAGCACGTGTGCATCACTTCAAAATATTGCATCGCCGACCAGGAGAATGGAGCGTCGGAGACTGCGGGGGCTCCTCGGAAGCGTCGCTGACCTGCCTCCTGAGCTCGGCGCAGCAAAGGCAGCTCCAGGAACATTACTCCGCGCATCTCCATATTGGTCTCCGCACAAAATACCGGTACCGGTATTAGTGTCGTGGTGTTGTGTTGTGTTGGGTCACTTTGCTCACAGATGAACTGCGAAAGTACAGTCCGCCGCCTGCCCCACCCCTCCCTGCCAGGCGTAGGGCTCACCAACTATCTCGTAGCGCATTATTCGTAATTCCATGCGCTTTGTCGACCGTTTGCTGCTATTTCGCCGGTGTTCCCTAGCCCGTTTTACCCGGCTGGTTTTGCCTCCCCTCTTTCGTGGTGTGCTGCTGAGATCCACTTACAAACACCAAGATATCCGCGTTCGGGTCGCCCCTGTGCGTGCGCGGGAGACGTCAGCCTGTCCCCTTTTCCCTCACCAAAACGTTGCAGTAAAATCGACCAAGGTTTTATTTAACCCAGGAGGGCCGACACCCACACACGTTTACCGTGGCGGTCCGCCAAAAGGAGGGAAGAAAGCAACCAAGCTTCAGACCCAGCGCGCGCATTAGGCGCGTGTGACCAAGCGAGTGCCCCGCCCGCCCCTACGCACCAATTCACGCGCTTCGGCCGCATCCTGCAGACTGCTGCGCTCTCCGTGTGGCCCCGTTGCCTTGTAGAGTAGCGGCACGGTAGAGGAGGCCGCTGTTCCTCCCTTCTGGTCGCCTCCCGCGTTCACAAAACTTTTGTGACAAAAGGGGCTCGCTCTCCCGCTTCCTCCGGTCGCTTGTCGTCGCGGAAGGGGGTCCCGAGGCGAGACGCGAGCAAGAGCACGAACGAGAGAGACGAGGCCGGCGGAAGCTGGAGGCTTGTCGAGTGCGCGGGAGCGGAGCGCGTTAAACCGCGGGGGAACTGCGTGGTGCCGCCGTGCTTTCGCCGTCGCGTGAGGCCAGCAGAAGGCCAGTGAGTGCGCCCAGAGCGTGCTGACGACAGCAAACCAGAGCGGTCAGAGCCAGCGAGGGAGCGACGAAAGCCTTCGCTGCGGCAGCCATGAAGAAAATGGCTCGGAAGAATTTCCGTGGGTTCTCCAACAAGACGTCGAACTCGACCAGCAGCAACGGGACCAGCAGCTCCTCGCCTGGCATGACCAACGGCAATGGAGGAGCCGGGGGAGGCATCATGCGCCGCGCGACATGGGCCGACAAGATCCGCGACAAGCTGCCGCCCCTGCAGGAGAACGAGTACGAGGTGCTCTGGGAGCGCGGCGTGCTAGGCGTCATCTTCCTCGAGTCGGAGAAGGACGGCATCCCGTACGTGTCCAAGGCCACCGAGTCGTGCATCTCGCCGGCGGTGGCGCAGGGCGACGTCCTCAAGTTCGTGAACGTGGTGCGCTCCAAGGACCACTCCTTCTCGGACTTCTTCAAGATCCTGGCCACCATGAAGAAGCCCGTGCTGCTGCGTTTCGAGCGCATGTCCGCTGGCACGCCGTCCTCGGATGAAGACGACGCATCGGCGCTCTTCGGCGTGCAACGATCGAGCTCAGCCAATCGTATTAGCTCGTATCCACGCCAAGGTTCGTCTTCGTCAGACGACGGCGACCCCAGCGGGAAGTTCCAGCGCGCCAACTCGGTGCCACAAAAGGACCACAAGCCGCCCAAGGCGACACGCGGCGCCTTCTGGCGCGCGACCTCGGCCAAGGACTCGACGGGCCCAGCAGCACTAAACACAGCCAACGGGATTGGGTCGAACCTAAGAGTAGCAGCAGGGGATCAACTGGACGGGTCTCCGGCTCCCAACCGAATAGCTGGTAGTGGAGATCACCAGGTCTCGCCGCGCGATTTGAGGATGTCGGCTACTGGATCCGCCACGCACTCCTCGAACTCGCCGCTTGGACCCGGGGAGTACCAGGTGTACTGGGAGACGGGATCACTGGGCCTTTTCTTCGGAGAAGACCGCGCGACGAACCTACCGGTGGTGACGCGCTCCACGCCCAGCGCGAATCCCGTTGTGCGACGCGCTGTCACAGTCAACGACACGCTCGTGTCAGCCAACAACATCCACTCGGCGGACTACACGTTTGAAGCGTTTTTCGGGCGCCTGCAGCAGATGAACAAGCCTGTGCGCCTGGTGTTCCGGCGACGGCTGCAGAACGACCATGATGTGGTCGTGGTGAAGCATGGGGAGCAGCAACAGCAGCAACCACCGCAACAACAACAACAGCAACAACTGCAATTCCAGCAACAGCAACAGCAGCGGGAGGAGTTGTCACCAGCTGTGACGAGAGGTCGGAAACCTTCGGTTACCGTGGATGCAATTCCGTCGCCGGCGGATATGAGGATGTCTCATCGATCCTCGAGTAATCGCACGCCAAGCCCGACTGTGAAGCGTTCGTCTACGCCGCCTCTGTTGCCACCGTCCCCTCAAGTGCGAGTGGGGCTAGAGCGAATGGGCTCAGAGCAGCATCGACGCGAGCGCCGTCATGCGGACAGAGGACTGGCAAATACGCCTCCTCCGAGCTCTCCGATGCCGAACAGCGATCGGATGAGCGTTAGGCAGCAGGAGATCCTGGAGAATGGCACGCGAAGCAGCAATAAAGAAGAGTCACCGAAACGCGGCAGCTCACTGACGGCAGCTCCGATCTCGCCCGTGCTGGCTGTTCAGGCAAGTCCGGTAGCTGCCACTCCAGAAGCTAGCGAACCGGCTTTGGCCGTCGTCAGTAGCGAGCCTGAGCCCAGTGCAGACGCTGCTCTCTCGCCTATCGAGCCGGAGGTTGTCAAGAAGCCGAAGGAGAAGCGTCAATCACCTCGGGAACTGCCCGGGAAGAGGAGTCGCAACAGCAGCGAGGAACCTCAGCAGGTGTCACATCAGCAGAAACCAATCGTCATCCTCGGAGACGACGAGCTGGCGGCGTCACCTGTGAGCGAGTCCACGCAGTTCTCACCCACTGAGCCGTGGGGTTTGCCTGAACGATTGTCATCGCCGAGCCGCAAAGCGGAAGTGGTAGCTGCGAATGCTTCAAACAGCGAGGCGGAGTTGGTGTCCGCAAATGACGGTGAAGTAGACGTTGCTCTGCCTGCATCGCCGCTCCGTGAGACTCAGCAGGAACCTGTTGCTGAAGTCGAAGACCTCGCCTTGTCTCCGTTGCCGGAAAGCGAGCCTGTAGCGGACACTGTGGATCTGGGCGTGGAGCTTGGCGTCATCGCGGACGTGGAAATGGGGATCGCGATTGAGGAAGAAGTCAGCGTTGCTGATGATGGTTTCGAGTCGCCCAAGGATCGAGATGGCACCAATCCGTGGGATCTCGAGTCCGAGCAGCAGAAACGATTGAGCGAGGATGACGCCCCTCCCCTGCGGCAGGATGACTCGATACCCAGCAATGGGATGGGTGCCAAGGTCGCTTTCGCGGTGGAAGAGGCCGAGTCGTCGATGGAGGAGCTGGTGAGGGACCCCGATATCTCCAGCGACATCGATCTTGTGGAGAGCGACATGATGCTGGAGGACACGTCCAAGGGCAACAGTGGGTCCCTGGCTTCGCCGAAGCTGAACAAGTCGTCGCTGAATGCCAACCTGTCCAAGTACAAGAAGAAAGGGAAGAGTTCGCGGGGACTCACGAAGCTGCCGGTGCTGACCGAAGCCGAGGCGTTGACGGTGCCGCTGGTGGCTCCCAATGCCGTGAACACGACGGTGCAAGTGCGCGGCAGGCCGAAACCCAAGGCGACGATGGCGGACACGCCTGACAGCACGACGTACCTGGTCAAGTGGAAAGAGAGTCGCAGCATCGGCCTGCAGCTGAAGGAGGTGCGCTTCGCCAAGGGCAACTACCCGCTGGTGACGGACGTGTGTCAGGAGCCGTGCTGCGAGCTGCTGCGGCACATTTGTGTGGGGGACGTGATCATTGAGATCAACGGCCGCAACACATCTACGATGGGGGTGAAGAAGACGGTGAACTTCCTCCGGACGTGCTCGAAGACGACGCTGCTGAAGCTCCGTCACGGCCCGGCCTTCGTGAGTCAGCGCGTGAGTGCGGCAGTATAACGAGTCCAGCTGTAGCAGTAATGTACCAAGGGCGACGCC
>MBAC02000992.1:0-18165 GCA_001712635.2 Nothophytophthora sp. Chile5
GTCTGCTGGACGAGCTGGACAAGGAGATCAACACGTACTCGATGCGCGTGCGCGAGTGGTTCGGCTGGCACTTCCCCGAGATGGGCAAGATCGTCACGGACAACCTGCAGTACGCCAAGTGCGTGCTCAAGATGGGCGTGCGTTCGCAGGTGAAGCACCTGGACTTCTCGGACATTCTGTCGGAGGATGTGGAGGCTTCCATGCGTGAGGTGTGTGAAGTGTCCATGGGCACGGACATCTCGGCGGAGGACGTGACCAACATCTCGGCGCTTTGCGACCAGGTGATCTCGCTCACGGAGTACCGTGCGCAGCTGTTCGACTACCTGAAGAACCGCATGAACGCCATCGCGCCCAACCTCACGGTCATGGTGGGTGAGCTCGTGGGTGCGCGTCTCATCGCGCACGCCGGCAGCCTCATGAACCTGGCCAAGCACCCGGCGTCCACTGTGCAGATCCTCGGTGCCGAGAAGGCGCTGTTCCGTGCGCTGAAGACCAAGCACGACACCCCCAAGTACGGTCTGATCTACCACGCGTCGCTCATTGGGCAGACGGCCCCCAAGCACAAGGGCAAGATCTCGCGTGTGCTGGCCGCCAAGACGGCGCTGGCTGTGCGTGTAGACGCCCTGGGCGACGCCACGGAGGCTACGATCGGCTTCGACAACCGCGCCAAGGTGGAGGCCCGTGTGCGACAGCTGGAGAACGGCTTCTCGGGCGTGCCCAACAGCAACGGCAAGACCAAGAACGAGGCCAAGAAGTACGTCAAGACGGAGTCCAGCACCACGTACAACGCGGAGGCGGATATGACGGTGGCCAGCAAGAAGCGCAAGGCCGAGGTGGCTGAGGAGTCGGAGGAGACAGATGAGCCCAAGGTGAAGAAGGAGAAGAAGGACAAGAAGGACAAGAAGAAGAAGAAGGCCAAGGAGGAGGAGGAGGCCGCGCCTGCAGAGGAGGACAAGAAGAAGAAGAAGAAGAAGAAGAAAAAATCCGCCGAGGAATAGACGCGCCAAGGCCGACAGACACACAGACGATCGATCGGATAGCTGAGCTGCCAGCTAGGACAGAGCGCCTGTAGCTTTTGCCTCTTGCTCTTTACTTTGAACTATTTGTTTTTCATCCAACTGCCCGGCATGCGATTGTCTGTCCCTGCGCGTTGTCACTCGATGCCTTCGCGCACCGACACCATCACTTTCACTTTGTATGGGTTTCAGTATCGAAAGAGGCTTTTTGGATCTTTGCTCGGAAATGGGCGAGAAGGAGCAGCAAGACGACGGCGGCAGCATGCAGCGGTGGCTGGAGGTGCGCGGCAAAGTGCAGAACGTCATGTTCCGGCAGACGCTGATCCGCGCCATGCAGCGGCGCGGGTTGGAGGGCGGCGCGACCAACGACCGCCGGGACAAGCAGCTGGTGCGGGTGACTCTGCGGGGAGACACGGAGCGCATCGAGGAGCTGGTGGCTGCGCTGCGGCGCGGCACGCCGATCAACGACTGGGGCGCCAAGGCGTCGAGCGTGGAAGACGTGGAGGCGACGCGCGGCCTGGCGCTGGAGGCGCATCAGGTGACCACGGCCACTGTGGATAATCACCGGTGGAACCCCAACGTCACCATGTTCCTTTAGTGAATGATGCAGAAATGCAAGAGAGCGGAAGCGAGAAACGGCAGCTATACTATTCTCTAAGTTTAGCGGCTTTGATATGGCGGAGAACTCCCACCCTTTGAGTGGAGAGCAGTTAATCGTCGTCGCTGTCTTCCTCCTTGGACTGACCGCCGCCGAGCATGCCCGAGAGCAGCGACGACGGATCCTGCGAGCCCATTTCCTCCTGCGCCTTCTTGAACTCTTCCGGGTCTGTCATAACATAAGAGCCACCATCAAATCAGAGCGTTATTAAGTGGAGCCCACACGAAGGGTAATAGCCCAAGTGACGAGTGCCGCTGCGACGTACCCATCATGCCCTCCGAGAGCTTCGGCAACACGTAGAGCAGGCCGATGGGGACGACAACCGTGAGGAAGGACGGACTCATGATCAGGCCCAGCAGGTTGAACTTCTCGCGCTGCTCGAAGTAGTTGAGCTGCTTCACGGCCTCCGCCGCCAGCGGGTAGTCGGCGCGCGCCTTGGGGGCGCCAGGGTACTTGTACTCGAGCGCGCGGACGGCGCCGTCCTCCGCCACGTCCAGCTTGTACTGGCTGAAGAGGAACTCCTGCGACGGGATGTCCACCACGTATCGGCCTGGCGCTACATCGCGGAACAGGAAGGAGCCGTCCGAGCGCACGAAGGCCGTTTGCTCGCCGCCGTTAAGCTGCACTTTGAGCGGCGCCACTTTCTCCGTCACAACGCCCTGCGGGTACACGGTGCCGCGGATTTCGAACGCACTACGCACACAAAGCAATTTAAGATCAGGCAATTAGCCCTGAATCACGGACGCTCGAGGGGTTGAGCCTTCAGTACCTGGCACTGCAGGCCAGGAGGAGCACGGAGAGCGCCGTCCAGCGCAAGAATCTCGTCGCCATCGACATGTTCGGTCGGTCTTGGGGAAGGACGACGAAGGGGGAAATGCCAAGTGGCGTCACTGGTCTAAACTAATGTGGCTCACATCAAATCTGTCGCGATCGCGTTTATCAACGTTTGTCTTTGCACATTGGCGATCAACGTCTGTCTTTTGCTTATGATCTCTCGCTGAAAGGCAACCACACACAACCAGGATTTCACTAGGGGTAGGTAGGCCGATGCAGAGATGATCTGTCGCCGTCCCTTGAAGTCTCGAATTGCAGATCAAAGCTGAATTTGCGCGTTGCCCTCCCCCCCCTACTATACCAGCCGAGATGACGCTGTTCTTCGCGGAAGGCTCCAAGACCGCCGTGCTGACGGACGAGCGGCTGCGCGAGATCGTGCTGGAGACGCTGCAGAAGCTGGAGGCCGAGCGCGGGGCCAAGTTCCAGCGCGCGGTCATCGTCCCGCCGGATTTCACGCGCTTCCACTCGTACGTTCCGGTCCAGCTGGCCTGACTGCAATCGTGTGCGTACGACACATTTTGATCGACGCGGTGCGTTTATGTATTCAGGAAATCGGGTGTGCTGTCCCAATACGCGTACGAGTATCTGCAGGCCAACGTGAAGGACGTCCTGCCAGCGCTGGGCACCCACGACGCAATGACCGACGACGAAATCAGCAAGGTATTCAACGTTTTCGCTTGACGATGCGGACCCTGCAGACCTTGGGCTGGGAGTGAAGCCTAGTTCCTTACGCTGTGCTGCTCTTGTCCGGCTTGCAGATGTTCGGCGACATCCCCAAGGAGCTCTTCCGCGTGCACGACTGGCGGTGAGTGAGAAACATTACACCCGGTTATGCTGCTGTAGATCACTGCCCAACCTTGTTGTCGTGCATGTGTTTAATGCATTCGTGCTACGTGTTGCTGCGTCCTGCAGAAACGACGTGGAGACGATCGGCCAAGTGCCGGCGGAGCTTATTCGCGAGGCCAGTGACGGCAAAGTGAACGAGCCTTGGCCGGCGCAGATCAATAAACTGGTACGAAAGTAATGGGTGCGGTGTATACTTCCCCGGAGAGGCGCTCTTCTCACTGCCAACACGCAGATTGGTCTAATGTTGTGATGCCTACCTCGTTACTGTCTTTGAATGGCTGGCCGTGTTTTAGCTGTGGAACGGCGGGCACGACCTGGTGCTTTCCATCGGCCAAGTGGTTCCCCACGAGGTCATGGGCATGGCCAACTTCAACAAGAACATCTTCGTGGGCACCGGCGGCAGCGAGGGCATCAACTTCTCGCACTTTATCGGCGCTGTCTATGGCATGGAACGCATGATGGGACGCGCCGACAACCCGCTGCGCCGCATCCTCAACTACGCCTCGACCCACTTCTTGCAGAAACTGCCTCTCGTGTACATTCAGACGGTCATCGGTCGCGGGTGGGTACTGTACCTTTGCCATTAACCCTGTATGGAGCATGCCGCCTCATCTTCGTAGTTGTCTGTTTGGTCTGTAGAGATAACGGCGACCTTGTGACCCGCGGAGTCTTCATTGGCGACGACGAGGAGTGCTTCATGAAGGCGGCGGAGTTGTCGCTGGAGGTGAACTTCGAGTTGCTGGACGCGCCGCTGGACAAGGTGGTGGTGTATCTGGACCCGGAGGAGTTCAAGTCCACGTGGCTCGGCAACAAGTCCATCTACCGCACGCGCATGGCCATCGCGGACGACGGCGAGCTGATTGTGCTCGCTCCTGGCGTATCCCGCTTCGGTGAGGACGGCCGCATCGACGAGCTCATTCGCAAATACGGCTACCGCACGACCCCCGTACGCCCTACAACCCTCGTCGTTGTATTGTTGTGGCTTCCTTTATCTCACGCTTTTTTTGTTCGTTGTGGTGGTTGTTGTGAGAGCAGGAAGTGCTGGCCCACCTCAACGCCAACCGCGACCTGATGAAGAACCTGAGTGCTGCCGCTCATCTGATCCACGGTTCGTCCGAGGGCCGATTCCGCATCACCTACTGCCCAGGCCACCTCACCAAAGAGGAAGTCGAGGGTGTGGGCTTCGGCTTCGGCGATCTGGCCGCCATGAGCGCCAAGTATCCCGTGGATGAGCTGCAAGACGGGTGGAACGTGGACGCCGATGGCGAGCGGTTCTTCTACATCTCCAACCCGGCGCTGGGCCTGTGGGCGTTCCGAGGACGCTTCGAGAGCTCCTCGTCGATGCCGACTGCGGCTGCTTCTGATGCTACGGACGCCACTAGCCTCTCGGCCTCAGCGGATGCCAGCGAGGCGTGTGTGGATGCTGGCGTGGGTGGTGGTCCCTTTAAGCACACGTAGGTGAAGGCACGCCAACTCATCTGCTGCTCCTTCACCATGGACAGCGTTCTTATCCATCAAACACCATGTAAAGCCTTCTGTACTCTCAAGTGGCAGTGGCTTTAGTGTTGCTGACGTCAGTTTACTGTTTGGCTCGTCAAGAAGAGGAAAAACACGGGAATCGCTTTCAGCAGTACAACGTCTTGGGTTTCTCGTCGCAAGGCAAATGGGTAGCTACAGGGTGGGCGGATGAACACGCTTCCAGCAAAACACTTCGAGTTTGCGAGTGCTCAGGCTCCAACTCGTGCAAACATGAGCGCTACATAAGCAAGTGGCGAAAGTGCAGCAGTGCAAGAATCATCTTTGACTTGCTGGGCCAAGCACTTCCCGGAGCTGGGCAATCCGGGCAGTGCTTGACTCGGATGTGTTTGTTGCGTCTGGAGCTTCCCCCCCCTCGTGCCTTCAAGAGAGGGGCTGTGCGGGTACTCACTTTCGAATCCGCTGGGCACCCACCAAGCTTCGACTTCCGCGCTTCCTAGCCGTGTGCTCCAGGTAAGTGCGGCTGGAGTAGCGTTGGTCTTGTCCACCCAGCACGTTGTTTACAGACGCAAGTGGTTCGTTAATCCAACACTGCGTCGCCGTGTCTTGATCCGTTCGCCTCGCGGCAGTGCGGACGCTAATCCGTGCGTGGATTCTTGAGTTACGAAGGCGAACCAAAACCAAAAAAACGAGGGGGAATCCGTGCAATTTGGCCCCATGTTGGGTTCAGGACATGCATGAGGCAGGACGAGGAGCACAGTGGGCGGCGACTGCATTGTGATTTCTTCCTTCCTTTCTTCTCATTCTCACTCTTGTTTTTGTTTGGCTGGGTTTCGGTAGTGGTTTAGCTGCTGGCTGGGCTGCTCCGGAAGATTTAGGCGGTCGGCCGCTTTGCTTCTACGGCCTTGTAGATCTAAAGGGCCGCTCACACCTTCCTCTTCCACCTTGTTACGCTCGCGGGGCACTAGTGGCGTGTAATTCGCTGCCTAGTTCTGCAATTCAAAGACACGGCACAGAAATTCACAGCTGTCAGCCCGCTGCCACGGCGAGTACAGCCCGTAACTGGTGAAGCGCCGCCGTTAGATCACTACCTCCTCGCTCACGTAGCCCTTGTGCTGTCGCCAGCAAGTCTCCAGCGCGGCCTGCTCCTTCCGCGTCTCGTCGATCCGGTGCCAGTTCTTCTTCAGCGCCTGCTTGTACGCCGAGTAGGTCTCGCCGCAATGGGTCTCCACCTCACGCAGCCTACAACCCAATAACATCCGGGTTAGCTCACAGATCCCTCCTCCCCCCTTCTCCTCCTACCCTCTCAGAACACCCCGCTACAAGCCAAACAGGGTCAAAGCCAAATGACACGCACGTCCTCAACACGGCCGCCGTAACCTTCTCGCCCTGCGCCAGACACGCGCGCGGGTTCGCGTCCTGCTGCTTGCAGCGCATGAACTCGAGGTTGGCGTCCGCGCACTCGTAGGCCAGGATCCGCGCCGCGCACGTGAGGCTGGTGTTGTCTGTGGAGGGCAGCTTGATGGCCTTGCGGACGTCCGTCATGGTGCTCCCTTTGCTTCGATCCCGCCTGCCTGCTTGAGCTTTCGCGTGCTGCTTTCCCGGAGTCACCACCCGAACGAGAGGCACGCAAGGCGCCGCAGAGGCTACTATTCGATTGATATACGGTACGATGGGATCAGAGACCCACACGGTGTGCCACATGGAAAGGGCCCACATTTTTGCAACGCAATGAAAGATCTAACCTACATTTAACGGTTATCTGGTCGAAAGGACAGCTCAATGCTGCGACACCTCGAAGTCCCATTGCTGGCGGACGCTGGCGGCGCCTTCCTCGTTGAGCTGCTCCTCCGCCTCTAGCACCTCCTCAAGCGCCACGCGCTTCATGTGCGGCTGGTCGCGCTCCTTGTCGCCGTCCTGAGGTGATGCAAGCAATTGCACGAAGTAGGCAAGTGAGTTAGTGCCAGCAATTACGCAAGCAAGGATCTTTGAGGCGTACCAGCTCGCCGAGGAGGACGATGTTGTCACCGCTGCAGGTGCAATGCAACAAGCACAACACATCGTGAGTGAGGCTGTTGAAGTCGCCAGGTGAGCCAAGAACGCGAGTGGAGCCCGTAAGACAACAGCTCTACATGTCCATCGTTTCGACGTCCTACCGAATGATGTTCAAGCCTAGCTCAATGTCGCAGAACAGTCCGCCGGCCACGTGGCGCTCGTACGTGTCTTCAAGGATGATGTTCGCTGCAAGACCAGGCAGAACAATCGTCACCGTTATTGCACCACCACAAGCAAGCAAGGGACGTTGAACTCTCCCAGTGCACCACTAGCCGCCAGCTGCACTCAATAACCCAAACAAGACCAGCAAAGTCCTTACAATACTGGTCGAAGCTTCGCAGGTATCCGACGAGGTGGCGGCCGTCACGCAGAACCATCAACACTTGCTCTGCATCCATACCCCCGTGAGTATCGCGTACAACGCCTCCAAAACGCAAGATACGCCCCCGCAAGCCGCTCAAAGATCAACGGGCTCGCAGTCTTCAATCTACGCACTGTCTAGCTGCTGGATGAGGCTGCTGTTGCCCGGGAAGAAGCCGCTCATCGTGGCGCTCTGCTCGCTCTTCTTCTGCTTTGCTCTGTGTTTGCTCGGTTCGCCTCCCACCGCCTGGAAATACCGGTTTCGATCTCCAAGTCAAAATCGAATTGCAAAATGAATTGCTGGCCTTTGCCCCCCATTTGCGGTGATCCTTGTGGTGGGCGGCAGCAATTGACCGACAGCGAACCCCAGGCAACAAGCATCCGATATGTGGGCGTCTCGTGTGCTGCAGATGGCGCTGAAGAAGTCCACGACGGGCATCGTGGGGCTGCCGGTCAACGCCAACGCGCGTCAGGACCTCATCAAGCTGTACCGGAAGACGCTGCAGGAAGTGAAGGTACGACTGGCTCGGGCTCAATCAGCAGGAATGCGAAGCGCTACGGTGGCGCTGATGTGAATGCTGTGGCTTATCGTGCTATGCTGCAGGTGCTGCCAGTGGAGGCCGCCAACTACCGCGGCGCTGTGGAGCAGATCACCAACTTCCGTCTGAAGGTGGTGGAGACCAACGAAGACGTACGTTACTGCGTCGATTGGGCCAGACCCACCGTCCTCTCTTCTCCATTCTGGTGGTGCAAGCGACGAAGGATTGGCCAGCGCCTGCTAACCGGCCTGCATTGGTGGCGATGTGATTGACAGGAGAGCGTGATCGAGCGGGAGATCAACTGCGGCCAGCTGGAGGAGCTGATCGAGCAGGCGGAGGACGAGCTGAGCGTCATCCCCGTGTATTTGGGTGCGTCTTCGTTGGTGCAGCAGGCTCCGTGCAGTGGCTGCCTGTTTCTCACTGGATGTGTCTGTTGACATGCAATAGAGAACAAGCTGTGGGAGACTCCTGTCGAGGCCAGCACGTAAGGCAACGACCTCTGATGGACTGCTCGCGTTTGTATGTGGAGCGGCCGCACAGCAGCAGCTTACGAGAGGGAGAAGAAGCCAAGCAACCAACTAAGCTAAGCACACACACAATCCAACAGAAACAAAGCAACGAAGGAAGGAAGGTCTATGTATGTGTTTACCGGTCGCCTGTCGCCTAGTTGCGGATCTTGCGACTGCGCGTGAGGTTGGACTTGATACCCGTGGTCTCGCCGCCGTACTTGCCGGCCTCGCCCACGCGCACGTCGCGCACCTGGCCCTTCCGCCGGATGACCGCCTTGCGGTACTGCATGCGCTTCTTCACGCGCGGGTTGCGGTTCAGCTTGCTCTTGTGCGCCTTGAGCCCCTTGTTCTTCATGATCTGGTACGACGCGCCGCGCTTGCCGCCCTCCACGTCGCTGTCGTCCTCGTCGCTGGACTGCAGAGCCGCCGGCGTCTCGTGCGAGTACAGCTGCTTCTTGGCCTGCTTCACGGCCGCCTGGTCACGTGCAGAGGCCTCGTAGAAGCGCTCGGCCTCCGCCAGTTCCGCAGCCGACACGTTCGCCGCCTTCTTGTGCTTCTTCGCCTTCTTGGTCGAGCTCGCCTCAGCCTCAACACCGCGCTTCCGGTCCGCCTTAGTGGCCGTTGCCTTCTTGGAAAAGAACTGGTCGAGACCGTCGTTCACCTTCGGTGCTGGCTCGGGAGGTAGCTCCTTGGTCAGCAGATCCTGCAGTTGGTCGTTCAGCACCTCATCCAGCGCTTGCATCTTGTTGAGCTGCTTCTTCAGCAGCAGCAGATGCAGCAGCACCGGATGGTCGGCGACGCTCTTGCCCTCAGCCCGCAGTAGCAGGTAGAACGAGATATTGGACGCGTAGTTCAGCAGCAGGTTCTGGCGAGTGACCAGGTAGCGCAGTCCGGTCTGCAGTGTCCGGGATTTGCGTCGCACAGGGCGAAGCTTGAGCACTGCGGGGGTCACCACCTGCTCCAGCTCTTTGGTGGTGGCCTCCAGCTCCGCAATGAGTCCCAGCAGCTCCGGCGCCGACTGGTTCACGATCTGCAGCTTGTCCTTCTTGGACATCTTGGAGAAGTCTTTGTGCACCTGCTCGACCGTCCCGGCTCCACCAGCGCCATCGTCCGCCAGCATCGCAATGTCCGCAAGCTGCTCGCCCACCAGCGCCTCGTCATCCACCACCGGCGCGTCGGCAGTGGCTTCCTCGTCCTGCTCCTCCTCGCCGTCTCCCTCCGCTTCGTCCTCGTCGAAGCCAAAGTCCTCGTCGTCCATCATGTCCGCCTGCTTGCGCTGCAGCTCCAGCGCCGCCTCCTCCTCCTCCTTCGCCGCCTCCTCGTCTGAATCCACTTCGTACTCGGCCGTGTCTGCCGAGTAGAAGTTCTTGCGCGACTTGCCCCACTGACCATCCATCTGCATCACCTTCTTGCGCTCCGCATCACCATCGAACGCGTCGTCATCGTCATCGTCCGCTTCCTCCTCGTCATCGTCCTCCTCGTCCTCGTCGTCCCCACCGAGCTGCATCACCTCCTGGCCCTCCAGTTCGTCCTCGTCGCCGTCCGACGCCACCTGCTCGCTGTCGCTCTCGTTCTCGGACGGATCGTCGTAGAACGCCAGCTCCGCGTCCTTCTGCGCGCGCTCCGCGCCCTTCAGCTGCTGCTTGCGCAGACGCATCTCGGCGCCGCCATCGCCCGTGCGCGAGGAGTGCCTCTTCGTGCGGCCCATCGCGGTCTGCTTGGTGGATCAAGTCGAGGTGTCTTGGGCTCCTTCTGTTGGCTGGTGACGCTTTTGACTTGGCTGGCTGCCCGCGTCCCTCGACGATAGCAATATTCAATAATTATTGTGCTTTTCGAACTTAACGTGGTCCACGAAACGCGCCAAGATTATGCCAGGTCAGGCGTGGATGCGCGCCACACTAAAATAGGTGACAAGCTCCTGAGTGGCCAACGCAAACGCAATCGCCCCATTTGGCCATCAGGCATTCCAGCATCTTGTACCAGAGACATGCGGGCAGCAGCGGTGCGCGCGGCGGCGAGAGCGGCAGGCGGCCAACGCGGCGCAGCACTGGCGACCAGAGGCCTGGGCGGGATGAACATTGCGGCGCTGCGTACGGACCGCGCGCGTCTCCAGAGCCGCGTGCTGGCGGTGCGCTTCGCCTCGTCCTCCGCAGCTCCGCAGCCGAAAAAGAATGGCGACGCTCAGGACTTGTCGTGGGCCGTGACGGACATCGCGCCGCCGTCCCCAGGCCGCGGGTACTTGGCGCAGTCGGCCAACTTCGACGTGACCAAGCGCCAAGGCCAAATGAAACGCTGGGGGTGGCTGCTGAAGCTGCTGGGCTTCATGAACGAAGACGACCGGCTGTTCCGCGAATCCTCGGCCGTGTTCCAGAGCTGCATGAATCAGACGGCGCGACCGGAGTACTACCGCGCGCTGGGGCTTCCGCGCTCCTTCCGCGCTCAACAAGCGCTTCTCATGGCGCACGTTTGGCTGGTGCATCGCCGCCTGACGCTAGAGGGGGACGAGGGCAAGCTCATCCAGGAGCTCGTGTTTGACCGTCTTTGGGAGGAAACCGTCGTGCGCATTCGCTACCAGAACGTGTCGGAACTCACGGTAAACAAGCACTTGGCGGAGGTGCAGCAGATGTGCTTCAACGCCTGCATCGCCTACGACCAGGGCTTGAAGAGCGGCCCCGCCGTCTTCCAGACCGCCGTGGCGCAGCATCTGCTGGACAACGAGACGCCTGAGGGACTGCGCATCGCTAGCGCCATGGCCGAGTATATGAAACGCGAGTTGAAGAACTTCGAGCGCTTGGATGGCAAGTACATCCTCAAGGGGGTCATTCCGTGGAGCACGCTGCCGGAAACCCAGGTGAAGGAGGCCCCTGCAGACGACGACGACGACGTGGTGCTCATCGGGCAGCGCTTCGGCAACTGGCGCTCGGCGCTGGACAACCGCGGGAAGCTCTACTACTGGAACCTGACCACGCGCTTCTCCGTCTGGGACCGCCCCACTGGCGACAAGCTGCACGAAGGCGAGGAGCAGGCGTGAGCTGTTCCCTCCCCCCTCCATTCTCAATCGATAGTTGCAAGAAGGAGACGATAGAGAGAAGAGAGGCGGAGGCAAGCACTGTTAGCATCTCCTAGGCACTTCGAGGCATTTTGCTGCTGTGGTGGTCGTCGTGTGCCCTGTAATTCCTCCGCAGCGATCAATAAACGAATGAAAACGCGACCGATTCTGTTGTTTTGGATCGTTGGGGTCGCATGCTCGATGCCGTGCGTTGTATCTGCTTTTCTGTTGTGGTTGCTGGTCTGTTGTAGTACGTGGATGGAGCAAAGCCTAATCGATTCAATTGGAGGCCGCCTTTGCCTCCTCCGCGGCCTTGGCTTCAGCCGCCACGCGGTCGCGATGCTCCTGCATCTTCTGCCGCACGAAGGCGTCCGAGGCCTTGGCTTGGCGGAAGTTGGCGTCGCGGATTTTGACCTTCTCCTTCTTGAAGCACCAGTCCAGCGCCGTCTTCACGTCTCCGCACACGCCGAAGAACTTGGCGTACGGGTTGTCCTCATGGCACTCCAGCAACGTCTTGATCTCCTGCACAGCCAAGCCAAGCAAACGCAATCGTCCACGAGTCAATGGCTGCCAACAACAGCCAGTGCAGGCAAGGCTGCTGAAATATGGCGTAGCAGCAGTACGTACGGCCTGGCAGTCCGGATGCGGGCGATCTAGAGACGTGTGCATGCTGCTGCTGCTGCTTCCTGCTGCTTGATGCTCGTCGCTTCCAGTCGGTGGGTGGTCCCGTGTCTTCCGGTCGTTGCAAAGGTCTGTCCTGCCTGACCTGAAGCAGCGGAAATACCTGCTGACATGATGGGTAAGCCGCAACAACCTTGTTCTGGAATCTCCACGTTTGGGCACCGTGTTTTGCCAGCGTCGGAAAGCGCAGATTCTACGCCTGGATTCGTCTGACACGGTACCGATCCTCTTCGACGCACATATTCGTCGGGTACGGTACGCGTCTTTCTAAAGCCCAGATTTGTCGGATACGGTACTTTGCTTGGAATAACCGGGAGAGAAACCGGTAAAGACCGCTCGAGTTCCATTTTGGTGGCAGCCAACAGAAGCCGTCCACCAGCATCCGCCGGAGCGAACCAAGATGGAAGGAGCCAACTTCACGCCCCAGCAGAAGGCCGAGCTGCTCAACCGAGTACGTGTGCGCTCACTCCATCGAGAGCGCTCTGTCCTGCGCTTGCTCTCGCTCTTTCCTCGCGTTTGTAGTTGCGCTGGAGATATCTCCCCTTGGCTCGCAGACTGGCTGACCAATTCGGTTGCTCTGTTTGGTTGGCAGGTGCGCTCGGAGGTGCAGCAGCAGGCGCTGCAGGAGCTGACGCAGAACCTGCAGGAGAAGTGCTTCGACAAGTGCCTCACGCGCCCGAACGGCAAGCTGGACGGCAAGCAGCAGAACTGCCTGGCGCTGTGCATCAACCGATACATCGACACCATGAAGGTGGTCTCGGAGGCCATGGTGCAGCGCGGCCCGCAGGTGCGCCGGCTGAATGGGGTGTGAGCTCTTCGGTATGGCTGCTGTTATAGTGCGTGAGACGCCTAATAGCGTTGATGGATCTCTCGGGTTTGCTGCACAGGGTTAAGCAGATCATTTCTTCGAAGGCGCCGCCTAGCAGTCGGAAAGCCCGGATTGCATCAGTGGAGCGCTTGCTTGCTTTCTTTAGACTAATTGCCGCGCTTCAATACACGCCGATCGATGACTCCTTAACGTCTAGGAGCTGGGGGCTTGGTGAAGCAGGACACGAATGTCGTTATCTGCTGCTTGTACGTACAAACTCAAAGGATCATCGTCGACTGCATGCAATTAACTGTCCAGCAAACAGCGAAGAGGAGAAGAAGCATGAAGCCAAGAGTGCATGAGGGGTTGAACTGCTTTGCCTCGCTCGTTTTCCGTCGACCAGAATTAAATTATTAAAGCAAACAAGACCGAACAAGGCGGTCGCAGCGTCGCCCTCAGGCAACCGACTCCTACACGACTCCAGCGTCCTTCCCACTTCTCTCGAGGCAGTCCATCCTTCCGAACAGTCAGCTTCTCAATGAAACAGCGAGCGCGGGACAGCTAGGCCGAAGCCTTGACGCACGCGCACAGCAGCGGCGAAACGTGCCGGCTCCGCTTAGTTCTTGGCATCCGCCTGCTTGGACAGCTCGGTGATGGCGATGTCGCCCTCGCCCTTGTGGCGGATGTAGCCCGCGAGCGCGAACGTGTCCGACTCGCCCGTGAAGACGCCGTTGGCGTTCACGCGGCCGACGTTGATCTGCACCGAGGCGTGGTCCTTGGCCGCGAGGATGCGGTTGGTCCACGAGCTGCGGGGAACAAGTCGACGAAGGAACCGATTAGCAAAGCGAGCGACGCGGCAATGCAACAGCCACACACAGAGGCAGCAGACGCCACGCACCACTTGCGCGGGATGTAGATGTCGATGGACTGGCCGGTCTCGTTTTGCATGGTGACGGAGTTGGGTGGGTCTTGGGAAGAGTCAGTTGAATTTCGCAATAAGCTGTGGAGGCGGCGAGGAAGCAGCGGCTCGCGATCGAAAACTTCGGGGGTGTCAAGAAGCCAAGAACCAATGGCCCTGACTGTCCGTTACCGGTCGGGCATACAAAGTTCAAGTGGTTTGTCTTTACCAGCGCACCTTGATAGAGACACCCAACCCGCCCCTTGACTGCGTTTCAGTATGGTGGCTCCATACAAGGGAGCTTGTCCCGTATCCCTGCGAGAAGCCATAAGCGACCAACGATCGACTTGAGCAGGGATTTGGCGCTCTACCAGCAGATCCATCGGCGCATCAAGCAGAACAAGCAAGAAATACTCGAGAAGATGGCGGAGCCCCCGATCACGGAGCAGCAGGTGGTGGCCACGTACAAGAGTCTGCGCGCGGAGGTGCGGCAGATGTCGGAGAAGATCTCGGAGCTGGAGCTGGAGACCACGGAGCACGACCGCGTCATCCAGACGCTGAGCGAGCTGCCGAAGGACCGCAAGGCCTTCCGCATGGTGGGCGGCGTGCTGGTGGAGCGCACGGTGCAGGAGGTGCTGCCAGCCGTCACGTCCAACCGCGACGGCATCGCGCAGGTGCTCGCGCAGCTCAACGAGAGCATTAAACAGAAGGAGGCCAGCGCCGACGCGTGGCAGGTACGACCAGCCGCTTGCTTATCGTTTTGGGTGGGTTTGGTTGGGTTTGAATGCATGGAGATTGACGTTATGTTGGTTTTTGCGGTTGTTGCATGCGCGACGGACGGACTTCCCCATCAGCGCAAGTACAACATCCAAGTGCAGCAGTAATAGGAGCTACCGGAGACCTGCGGTACGGCGCATCGGGATGGCGGAAGATGGGCAAGTCAGGAGATAGGACGACGGGCGAGGCGAGTGGACCCGTGGCGTTGCAGCTTGCTTGTGTGCCCAAGAGCGCTGAAGTAACAGAGGAAAGGGGCTATTTATCCCATTGCGGCGTCTTGGCCGATGGTGGTTGGTCGTCGAATTCAGGAAGCTCTGGGATTGTGCTCATGGTTTTCCGGCCCCCTCCGTTAATGAATGCAGCAGTCGTTTCTACATTTCGCAATATCCAGCGAATAGTCAGCATCAATTGCCGCACAGTACACACACTGACACACGCCACTACTCGAGATCTCATCGCACCTGCAGCGCCATGTTAATGGCCTTCACTTGGTCATACTTGGCCGTGACCAGCTTCAGTTTTTCATCAAAGGCTGTCTCTTGCCGCTCCACCACCGTCTTCAACGAGTGGATCGCTTGATCCTGTGCACAAAGCAAGCAGCACACGACACGCATACAATCTGACACACTGACACGTCCGTAGTGAGTGCCATGGAGACCTCCCTCACCTTCTGCTTGCATGCCGCCTCGAGCTCCTTGATCCGTGTCACACACGGACTGTCTTCCTCATCGCCACGTCCTTTTATTCGACTGGTCCGAGCACCGCTGGGCTTCTTCGTGGTTTCCAGCTCACTGGGGTCGCCCAACTGCTGCCATACTGCAGTTTCATCCCCTGCAACAGCCAGAACGCGCTCCACCTCCGCCAGCAGCTCCTCTTGTTGCGTCGTCTGCGCTTTAGCTGCAGCTGCGCTCTCCGCTCGATGGAATCGGTCCCACTGCCTTAGCCGCTAGCATTATAATACCAACAGCACAGCGTTCCGGCAAGCCAGTCAGTCACCTATCTGACCTCGTTCCTGTTCGTTCGATCTTCGTCTCACCTGTGTCAGTTCCTCGTTCTTCGCCCGGAGCTCACGCATTTCCTGAGCATCGACCTGGCTTTCATGCAGCAGACCTTCCAACTCGATCACGCGATGAACTTGCAGGTCCATCTCGTGCTGGTGCGAGGCGAATTTCGCTTCCATGGAGGTCAGCGACTCTTGAAGTTCCACATTGTGCTCGCTCAGCAGCTTCCGGTCGTGAGCGTACTTGGAAATGCGCAGCTAGATACACAAGGAACGCATCACACCGCATCCGGCGTCAGTAGAAACCACCTGCAAATGGACAGCCGCTAGTGCAGCGCCGACCGCTGTGCATTACGAAGACTCGCGAACCTGCAACTCGTGCTCCCATTTGCTCTGCTCCGTCTTGAACGCATGGATCTGAGCGCGTTGCGCTTCCATACGTCGCCGCAGGCCGATGGTCAGCTCCCGCTCCACCTTCAGCTCGCGCTGGCCCCACCACTCGCGCGCATCGTCCGTCTCTCCGTCCCGAGATGCCTCTGCCTCCGCCTCGATCGACACGACCAAACCAGATGACGGCATGATTGCTTTTCGGTGTGTGGGAATGCATGCTCCGCGTCCCTAGTTTTCCGATTTAATCCGGGATATCGTCCCGAATATCCTCAGCCAATCACGAGCTGATTGACAAAAATATATTCTATTTGATCACATTTATGCAAATGAAAGCACGCGTCTGAAGTGCAATAGAGCAAAATACTGCCGGCGGTACTTAGTATCGCCTTCTGCTAATCACAACCCACCCAACAAGATCAATATATGTTTTGCAGATTCGTATGTCCAATAGTATTGTCAGGATCCCCAAACCACGGATCCGTGGGGTTTTGAGGTTTTTCCTCTTTTGCGGGTGGTGTCGACCCGCCCCCCTCCCGTCATGACCACAGACTGTCGCTCGCCGATCACTCGCGCACCCGCAGGCCTCACTCACACAGCAGCCAGAAGATCAGCAGCAGCAGCAGCAGCATGAACCGCTTCGTCGCCGCCCTCCGCCCGCTCGCGCGCGCCGCCTCGGTGTCTCGCCCGCAGTTCGCCGCCCGCATGGCCCCGTCCGCCCGCTTCTTCAGCGCGCAGACGTTCCTGGACCGGAACGAGGTGAGCGAGCGCGTGCTGGGCGTGGTCAAGAACTTCGAGAAGGTGGACGGAGACGCCGTGAAGGAGGCTGCCAAGTTCCACGAGGACCTGGGCCTGGACTCGCTGGACGTGGTGGAGGTCGTCATGGCCATGGAGGAGGAGTTCACCATCGAGATCCCGGACAACGAGTCGGAGAAGCTGCTGACCCCCGCGCAAGTCATCGACTACATCGCCGCGCACCCCATGGCCAAGTAAGCGAGGACGTTCACGCCACGGCACGCAGCCCAGTCCCCTCTCACGTCGCCGCACCATGGAAGATGTAGATGCAATACGACAGCCACTGCGCCTCCTTCTCTGTTGAGTTGGGTTGCCACTCAACGAGAAGATACAGGATCGTCGATTTGGGCGGGGATGTTGGGGGTATTGGTCGGACAAGAAGCACGCAGCCATCATTAACGAAACAAAAAGAAGGAACTTTGATAAAGACTCACCGAGCGCCATGTCAGGACAAATAGGACGCTGCTGCAGATGCAGAGCAGCCAGCAGAGGACCGGAATGACAGGATGCAGCGGTTTCTACGGCGTTCTTGCTTGCATCAGCCACTTCATGTAGGCGCTAACACATCACTCGCTCCCTCTTGTTTATCGAGTGCGTCTTGCTTGTTGGCGTTCCATCGTAGCTGGCGTTCCCCAAGAATTGGTCACGTTTCTTGCGTGGTTCACGAACTCCGTCGGTATCTTTCAGGGCGTATTAGCTACGTGGCGATGGTGTGCTATGTTAAATAACTGGCTGCTGGCGCTCTGGGTCCTCCCTTCCTTCGTCGTGAAGCTGCGTCGTTCTGGCTGTTGGTGTCGGCTGTGGAAATGGGGAGCTCTCCTTCTGCCTACTTGTTCTCGCTCTTCCTTTCGGCCTGCAGCCTCGACAAGATGTCGCCAATGTGGTTGCGCACCACCGGCTGACCAGTGGCTGTGCGCTGACTGAGCTTCACGTGGCGCTTCTTGCGCTGCGTCAGCTTCTTGTCCGCCGCCGCCTGCTGCTTCTGTTTCTCCTCGCGCACGCGCTGCTTCTCCTGCTTTGCGACCGCCGCCTTCTTCTTCGCCTTGAAGAACGGATCAGGCTTCGCAACGTGCCGCCGCTCGCCTCTCTCCTGCTGCTGCTTTTGCTCGTGCGTCTCTTCCAGCTCCTACATTTCGGATGCACGGCAAAGGCATGCGCTTCCTGCTTTAGTTCGCTGCCCTCCACCATCCGCCAAAGACACTAGAAACCTCAGAGCAGCATCGCACCTCCTCGGCATCGACGTCCACGTTGCCGTTCTTCAGTTCGCTGAAGAACTTGTCGTAGAAAGAGCGCGGGCCGCAGGCGTCGCCTTCTCCAGCGCCGCTCGCAGCCGCCGCCGAGCCCTCGCGCTTCTTCACCTTCTCGTACTCGCGCCTTCGCAGCGCCTTGCGGATGATGACCTTCTTCTTGCTCTTGGCATCGCTCTTGGACTTCTGCGCCTTGCCCTTGATGAACCGCTCGATACTCAAGCCGCTGC